>VZRU01015930.1:69480-116539 GCA_013398155.1 Pedionomus torquatus | reverse complement strand
TCTTTTTTTTTTTAATATGATGTGCCAAAAAGGAGTTTCATCCCTCTAGTTGAAGCATTCTTTGTTTAATGTTTTGATCCTATGCTAAGGATACTTTACTCTGCTTAGGGAGAACAAATAGTCCAATAGAATAATTGTTTGGTGGGACAAACAGTGTTTGGAGTGAGGACAAATGGCAAAAGAGAGGGGACACTATCAAAAGCTGTTCTGCTCCATGTGAATGTTAACACTTATTCGATGTTCCACAATGAACTCCTTCAGAACACTGAGTTACTGGGAAAAAATACTCCACGCTGAGAAGGATGCACATGTCACTGCTGAGTCAGACACTGGTAATGGCCACATTTTTTAAAATGTTCTTTTTCTTTTTTTTTTTTTTTTTTTTTTTTTTTTTTTGTTTTGTTTTGTTTTGTTTTGTTTTCTTACCCTCCCCCAAGGAAGTAATGTTCCCTAAAAAACATTGACAGGAGGCATTCCAGTTGTAGATTTTAAAAGTATTGCCTTTAACCAGAACTGGGAGAAATAGGGACAAAATGTCAAAACACAAAACCAGGAAAGCTAAGTGCTAAAATATTACAAAATATGATGCTGATTTAATACTTGCTTGTTACTGCAATGCAAGAGTTTAATATCTTTTATGTTTCATTCCCCTTACTATCACTGTAGAAATACTGTGGCTGCAAACAGCCTGAGCAGTCAGTCAATGCCCTGCTTTGTAAATGCTATTACAAAAGTTAGGATTCAAATAATATTAAGCTAGTTAAAATTAAATGCATTTCAAGCAAAGTTGTTGTTTAAAAATAAAAAATAAAAAATCCACAACAGTAAAACACTTTATGAGAATGGTGAACTAGCTAAGCCTCTGTCCTAAAGATACAGGTGATATCCATCTACAAAAATAGCTCATCTCTGTTCATAAAATATCATTATGACCTTAATAGGAAAAGTATTCTAGAAAGCACAGAAATCTGAACAATACTGAGACACATGCAATGGTGCCTGCCTGTAAGTCTTCTAAGGTATCACCCAGTTGTCTCACTTGCACCTTCTGGAAATGCTATTCTTTACCTACAGCCTAGAGAAGAAAAAGTGTTTGAAGTCTGTGTATAAAACTGCATTGAAGATTAAAACCCCCAGGAACACAGGAAATAATATCAGGTCTCAGGTGCTTTGTATCATTGACAACCAGATAGTAAATAAATCTTTCCTATCATTTTTCCACCCCTTCCCATGCTTCCACCTGGGAGAAAGTGCTATGAAATTCTTTTGTAAGAAAAATGCATAGGAATCATAGCAACAGCATTGTGTTTCTTGCTGTCAAAACAATGACCATTTGTTTTAGCTACATTTGTGTTGCTAAATTCTCTCTTTTCTGAAGACAAGTTAAAAAGCATCCTTACTCTTCTAGAAGGTTTTTGAATATTTATTGCTTTCCAGATTTCCATTTTTTAAAAGAAATGTATTTGTTATGAATGTTTAATTAAAATATCAAATTGATCAATTTGATTAAAAGGATGAAAGCATTTTTTATATACAGGAAAATTGAGCAGAATTTCTCTTGTAAGATCCAGCATGTAGCAGATCTTTAACTTCTCTGTGTTACTCTTTCCATCTTAGAGAGCAAACAAATTCATCATAAGGCAAAACATAAAAATTAATTCAGCTCTGTTATGGTCTGACTGGATTTATCCTTTTTTTTTTAACTTTAGAAATAGTATTTAGCATGCAAATTAGACAGATACATAGCAAATACATGGTGACCCTCTGCCTTTCATACCCAACCTTCTGTCTCCCTCATTTTTGCCATCATTGTCCTTTGGCTGTGTTATGGTCTGCCAGCAGCTCTGCTGTAAGCTGCGCTGTTTTATGAAGAGCTCCTGCAGGGGGTCTTTCTTGTCTTTGGCAAACTCTTCCTAAACAGTATTTTCTGCAGTGTGCCAGCAGCTCTTGGCACAGATTCGTCAGCTCATGGTGACTTGCAGTGCTGATACTTAACAGTCATCCCCAGTAGCTTAACAGTGGCAGTAGCTGAGACGGCTAACACAGGCTCCAAGTCGCACCTCGCACAGGGTTTCTTCTGTGTGGCAAATTGGAAGGCCAATTTAATCAATATAAACCAGGGATAGAGAAAAGGAGAGATCCATCTTGAGCTTTTGAAGGATGGTTTATCAACTTTACTACTATTGAGAGAGAGAATAAGAATGTTTCAGGGTGAGGAATTAGGAGGGAGTAGATCCAACACACTGTGAGACCACAGAGTGGATGAGGAGGAAAGGAAGAAGGGAGGAGGAATGGCCTCAGCTTTTGTCAGTCGTGCCAAGCAGGGAGAAGGAAAGGACAGGAAGATGGGTGTCTGTGACACATCCATGTCACTGTAGGAAAACATGACATCCCCCAGTCTCAGGATAACACAAGGAAGTCCCTGAATCTCATAAGCATCAGGACACTATGGTATCTCCCACCTACATGGCCACTTGACCTTGACCATCTCTTAGCCTTTCCTTTCTATTCCTTCCCATCACCTGCGATTCGTTCCCATTTGCTGCCCACACAGCTCCCAGGACAAGAGGCCCTGCTCCTCGTCGTCTTTTAAGGCCTGCTGCATCAGAAGAAACGCAGCCCAGCAGACAAAAAAAAACCACCAGGCTCTTGGATCTCCAGCCGCCAGAACTGCCCTCCAGAGGGCAGCAGCAAGTTCCCATGCAAAAGCAGCTCCTCACCAGAGGAATGAAAATACTTTAACAAAAATGAAATAGTGCTGCTAAAAAAGTTTGGCTCGAGGTTTGTGGGTTTTGGGTTTTTTTTTGTGGCGATGCTCCTAGAGCAAACGGGCTGCAGGGGCAGGGAGGGGGGCAGGAGCGGGAGTCCAGGTCGACCCCCGCCATTTCCCGGTGTGGGGTCCCTGCTGCCCTGGGGTCCGCCCCCGGACCGGGCCTGCCAGGGAGCGAGTGCGGGCGTGTCCCTGTGGCGTGTTTTGGAGGGAAAGCCTCCCTGAGGAGGCAGCGGCGGCCATAGAAGGGGAGAGCGCCGCTGTGCGCGGTCGGCAGCCGGGGAGGCAGGCTGAGGTGGGAGCAGCCAGGCGCCTTCCCTCCCACCCCCCCGGGCCGGGCTGGGCGGTGCCGAGGGCTGGCTGCAGGCGGAGGAGGTGGAGGAAGAAGCAGCCAGGATATTCCTGAATGAACGGCTCTTCCCCCATTCCACACCTCCTCCCGGCTCCCGCCCGTTACTCGCCGGTGTCGCTTAGCGGCGCAGCCAGTTTCTATAGCGACGGGGGCCGATCCGCGCCGCTCCCCAGTAGTAACAAAGCCNCCGTACCGCCCCGCAGCCCGGCGGCTCGGCTCGGGGAGCGGCTGGCGGCGGCGGGAGAGGTTTCCCCCGCGAGCCGGGCGTCGCCTGAGGGGCGGCGGCGGGGTGCCTCGAAGGGGAGAAGGGAACGCCTCCGTCCTTCACTCCCTCCGCGCTTGCGGCAACCGATGGAAGGCGAGGAGGGGGTGCCACAGGTTCGCCCCAAGTGGCCCCTTCCCGACTTACTGGCCTCAGGGCCCGGGGGAGGCGATTCAGGTCCCGGGTAACCCGGAGTAGGTCGGGTCGGGTCACCGCCCGGGCGGTGGCCCCGGGGGGGCCGGGCTCTGCGCTCTGGGCTGCAACCAGTGGGCTTAGCTTTTCCCGCTCCACCGGGGACAGGGCTTCCCCTCCTTAATTAACAGCACCTCTTGATAATAATAATGTTATTATTGTTGCTGCTACTGTTAAAATATATTCTTTGTCCCCGTCCTCCCCCCCTCCCCCCGCACTGTCGTCGTCGTCGTACCCGAAATTTTGGGGTTGCAAAGTTTAACCTGTTCAGCTTTATAAAGTAACGATGAATAGAATGTTAGCTCTAAAATGCACTACTTATTAAAAAAAAAATTCTAACGTGCTGGTATTGCAGAGTAATCAAGAAATTACTGCTTGTTAGGAGTAAGCATAGCAAAAGGCATTCCGTGAAATGAGTCTGTAGCTTTCGGTCAGCCTCGCTCTTTAGAAGACAGAGATAAGGTAAGATGGTAGAGATGGTAAAACAACACACTTGGTTGTCTCGGGCAGCCCAGGTTAGCCAAGAACTAGCCACGCTTAGTTCTTGAGATAGTCATGTCAGAGGGTGGATGGGAAGGTCATTAGCAGAACAGTTGCCTGAGCACCGCCTGTAGTGGCTGTATGAAGACTATCTGAATCATAGTGGCTGTACGAATAGCCATGCATTGCAACAGAAGTTTAAAATTCAGAGCGACTTCCCAGCAATAACAGGACGGCTGACCTTGGGTGATGAGGTCCCAAGGAGCAGCTGTTATGGTTCATGTCTGAGTGATTTAGGAGACAAACTAGTTGATGGGCCAAGGTACATGTTGTGTACTGTGAGGTGTGCAGCTAGCAGGATGCTCTAGGTGGGAATCTTCTGGGATGTGAATCAGAAAAAAAACCAACCAAACCAAAGGAAATATTATGTGACATGGGAAAAGTGTGGCTATCATAGTTACTGGGTCGGTGGACAAGAACTGAAATTTTAAGTATTATGTAATCTAAATATCAAATTATTTTAGATTTAAAACACTACATATAAGGTAGTATCAGAACCAAAAGGTTATTGACTGGAATAAGTTTGAGAGGTATATAAAAATAGCGAATATGAAATGAGAAGTGGACCTACCCATACCACTTAAGTAAACAACATGTAAACATTTTACAGGTTGGAAAGAGAAGATACAGCTCTCTTCAGCAATCTTGAATACAAGTGGCATATAAAATGGAGAGAGGCTTCTCTTGCAAGAAATGCATAACTGAAATTAAGTTTTAAATGAGGGTTAATCAAGATAAAACATTTCTCAATTTAAAATTTAAATGAGAAATGTCAGAGCAATAGATACAGTGGATTTCAGATCCAGTTTGTTAAAACAAACAAACAAAAAAAAAGGAGTGGGAGAATTTCTTGCATATCTTGATTTCAGTGTTTCTAAGTGTTTGTCCTCTGCTTCTTTCAGAAGTGTCACAACACTTGTTTTGTTGAAAAAACCTTCTGAACGACCTCTGTTTCTCATGCAACACTGAAAAGCAAGCTCTTGAGTTTATTAAATGTGTAAAAATGGAGACTTCAGATTAGTTTAGCATTTCAAGACCATACTCTGGGCTATCTGAAATTGAATGCACCTAGCAGGAAATAAAACGTCAGCTGTGTATAATAAACACCTGGGGACTTTTGTTCATTTAGCTGCATGGCAGAGAATGAGAAACATCAGAACTTAATACAATCTCGCCCTAAAAGCTAAAGGGATGGCAAAACGTTTATGTTTATGTTGCTATGTGACATTTCAGTCCTGAAATTGTTCCATATGGACCAATTGCAAACTCCACTTGATGAGTTTATCAGAGGAAAGGAACAATGTAGTAGTTGAGGCAGTACCAGGAAATAACAAGGTAGTTCACTATAGGTAATACATCCCATAATATAGCCTGACACATATAAGGGCTTCTAGTGGTCTAAACAGTTCTAGCACTTAGATCACAGTCTTTCAGACTGTCGTTTCACACCTTTCTCATGCTCCTCAGTCCAGACTAGACTTATCAGAAGCCTGTTCTCAAATTGTCATGGAAGCATTTTCTAAAGCCGTGAACTCTGTACAGTGATAAAAGGCCGCTGCAGGACTCTGCTTGCCAATATTCTTCTTGCTTTTACCAATCTGAGTTTACCATGGTTGTCTATATCTTGGGTTTGACAACTCAGTTAAATGTTTTTCTGGAGATGTATTGTGTGCTACCTGTAGCCTGCAGCTATTTCAAGTACACAGGGACTGTCACCTGCTGTCTAGAGGTTGCAATTTCAGTCCTTCCAGCAAGGTTGCTAAGGAGTATTAGGGATCCTTGGAGAGCAAACTGTGGGAAATTCTCCTGTGGCCTTAGCACATGTTGTATGCTGAAGCACTTCCTATCCAATATAAACTATTGTTCTGGCAGTAATATAGTATGGGCAGGTGTATACCTTAGTGTAACATAGTAATTGTGACATTCTGGTATAAAGAAAACATTTGCAAGTGTAAGAGTGCTGTAGTAAGCTTCAAAGAGCTCAGGCCTTCTGAAAATAGACCCTAATTTTCAAATTCATTTGCAAAAACACATAAATCAGTACAAGATGTGCAGCTTTAACCTTCTATAGTTTTTTAAACCCTAATCCTCTGGTTTCATTTAGCTTGCTTTTCCTGCAGAGATGGTGCAGCACAGCAGTTTAGGCACAATAAATGGCATCATTAGGAGTACTTTTCCCATTTTATCTTTTTCACTATGGACAGATGAACCAAATTTTTCAGATCCTGTGGTGCCTTACAGCTAAATTATTTTGAAATGAGGCAATGTTCAGGGAGGGTGGGGTGGGGTGGGGGGGCTTAACTTTGGTAAATTTTAAAATGGATGGAACTCTTTATTAACTCTCCAGACAAGATCTATGCAAACATTCATTAAAAGTTAAATTTCATGGTAGAATTTTAAGTTTAGTCCAGGTAGTATAAAAGCCTGATGTGTTCCAGCATCTCCTAAGCGTCGAGCCAAGAGCTGAAATTCATTAAGGGTTTGACTGATCTTTCTCACCATTTCCAGGAAATTTAGCCAACAGCATAACAAAGCTAAAAGGCTGAAGTTCACAAGTGTTTTGAAGATACGTATTGCGTTTTGAAAGTAGAATCTATAAAGATTACTACTGCTGGTGCTGCCATGTTGAGAAATTGGGAGAGTTGTTGTCTTATCTCCCAGCTTTCCTGCTTCAATTAGGAGCTACCCAAGTTATTAAGAGAAATGGCAGCCAAGAAAGGGGTGTGACAATCTGGGTTTGGGAATAGCTGTAGGGAAACTTGAAAAAAAATGCTTGGTGTATAGAACTGCAATGAGAAACAAGGTGGAATTTGATGTGCAGTCTGTGGTGGAGATGTACTCCTGGAGACAAGGGGCATGGTGGGATAGTTACCTGGGACTGGTATGAGGAGTCAGGTTGAGATGGGGATAGTGGAGACTTGTATTAGACTTGTTCTCCAGTTCCTCCCAGTGGATAGCCCAGGTAATGGCTGAAGACTTATTTTAGACCCCCTTTTGTAAGCCTTCAAGGCTTCTTCAGCAATACCTGTGGCAAAAGGTGTTGGTCAGGAAACTCAAACCTTTCCATAATAGTTTCAGGGCAGGTGGTGTTCCAGGCAGGGGAACTCATCTTGGCAAAGAAAGAAAACTCCCATTTCAAATGATAGGTGGATAGTGAGTCTGTCAATCTCAGGCGGGCTACGTGCTACTGTGAACAGAAAGGAAATACTCCCCCCGTGGTGAATCACAAGCAGTGACCTGATCCGAGCCTGCTTGAAAAAGCATCTGACCTTGAAGCTTCCACTGTGGAATAGCTTAATGTGAAAGCATGGCTTGAGCCCTGAGGAGCTTCCCTGCAGGTGTTTACCAGGAACCTGCAGAAGCTATTTGCCTCCTAATACATGATGGGGGATCTGGAGTATCTCCACAGTCATATTCTGTGGTGGAAACAAACCTACTCAAACCTCAAACTGACACTCACCTTTCATACCTTAATTCCTACAAGTAAATCTCAAAGAAGCTTGAAAAAAGCCTGCCAGTGCTTCTACCACTGTTAAAAATATTCAGCTTAATTAACTAGAATTTTATGCACGCTTTAAGCAGAAGCTCTGGGTAGTGTTTGGGTAGTTACAAATCACCCTTTGTCCAGGTGGAGTCTTGTATAACACGCCTGTGTAATGAAGGCTTTTATCTTCCTGTATCTTTTTCAGTTCACTGAATTACACTCATAGACTGTTAAAGTGACAGCCAAATAAGTCGATGAAGAGAGAAACAGTGTTGTGTTTGGTGCTACAATGAGTGAGTTGTGGGGGCTCAAATTAAACAATGAGAATAAAACAAAGCATTCACTAAATAACCACCAACTATCTCACATGCTCAATGAAGCTTCCTGTGGAAGAATATGATGTGTGATTGTATGACTAAAACTGTATTGTAATACATATGTTCAATAGAATGCTGATGTTTTGTAATAATACTAGTGCTGGTCTTTGCTTTCAGTATATTACAGACATTTCACTGTGTCCTCTGTATCAAAGAGTGCTTTTGTACCTGATGCTTTATTCCTGTAATCAAGTTGCATCTCATTCTCTGATAAACTAAACAGATTGAGCTCTTTAGAGCCTTCACCGGAAGGAGTTTTATTCAGCTCCTGAATATTTTTTTTTTTTTTTTGTGACTGATCACACTGTTACTGTGAGAAACTGTCCAATCATTCAATATCCTTTATAGGATGTGAACATCAAAACTGTGCAAAATACATTAGTTTGACTCTTAACAAGGCATAAATGGTAATAGTATCTAGAGGTAAAAAACCATCTGTGTTTCACTCCTCACCTCATGTTGCTAACATCTCAGATCTCACACTCAGTGGTTTGTCCTCTATGACTTTTATACTCTTTCCAATTATTTGTTTTCCATTAGATAGTTCCCCATTCTCAAGGACTGGCTTGATAATTCCAGACTCTGTATCTGGTTGTATCTAGGTGCATTTTGTTTGAATGAGTCTGGTTTGCCAAATAATCCTGCCCAAATAATACCATTTATTAGAAGTTATTTTCTATTTCTTTCAAGTCCACTGGTAAAAAGACTTTATTAGACTAGTCCTCAGCTCCCTTCTTTAAAACATGCCTATTTGATGATCCCTTCTGGCAGGCATTAGTGGAGAAACATCTGTGAATTTTTAATCTGTGTGCTTCATTCACAGTGTTAGGTACCCACTTTATGGAATGTCATACCTTTCTCTGTAGCAATCTGCTATAACAATACAACTAGCAAGTACTTTAATGATAAAAAGAAGTGCAGTTTTCTTTTGTGAATTCCTCATTTTGTTTGTATCACTTGAGCAAAGTTGTTGTAAAGTGCAAGCGGTCTCTGAAGTTTTGAATACTCAAATGTATTTCTCCTTTCTGTTTCCTTCATGGCAGATGTGAAGTTGTCTTATCCTCCCTATAAGTCTCTGAGATAAGTCCTTGATGTTTGTGCTATTAAGTTCAAGGTTGACACTTTGAATAATGCTTGTTAAGTAAATGGAAATTAAATGTGATCTTACTAGTCAGATCTGTCTAAAAAGACCAAATGGGAGAGGACCTTCTGACTGTATAGCTTATGTTATTCTTCATTGGCAATTAGGTGGTATTTCACACTTTAAATGAGCAAGTACATATGCCTATTTTCTCAAGATCAGCTAACAGTGAAAAATGTAATTTCTGGTCCTCTCTATCATCTAAAAATTAGGAACAAGTTTCTGTAAAAACTAAGTAAGATAAAAACTGCCCTTTTATTCTGTAAGTATCTCTTAGCCTGAAATATTAACACCTTAATTGTAAAATACCATGTCTCCCACAGGACAAAGAGAGAACAGAGAGCATACCAACAATGAGTCATCTATTTTTGCTATTGGTCATTCAGACACTTTGGTGATGGATGGATGAATAGTTTGAACCCAAAGCTGTAAGCCACCTTGGCAGCTGGCAGCTAAGTCCCTGGATGCTCACCAAAATGCTTTCTCAGGCATCGCATCTCTATTTTACATGTTGTGTTTTGCCAAGTCATATCCTAGAATATAAAGTCTCTTCTTAAAATGATGGGATCACACTTAAGCATACGTCTGCTTTCAGTGGGACATAGGCGTGTTCATACTTGTACATGTGCTCAAGTAGGGATCCAAAGAGGGATGCTTTCTTAGGAAAATGGAGAAACTGCTCCTGCAAGACTTTGAAAGAAGAAGGCAGAGCTGAAAAGTAATGGGGTGCAGTTGATGTAAAAACAAACTTGTAATACTGCATATTGGTAGATCCCACAAAAATCTCAAATTAACTAGGTTTCCAGTAAATCTTATGTCATCTGTCTCTTACGTGACTGCTTTGTACTGTGTCATCCAAAGGGCAAGTTAAAGAAAGCATTTTGTGGCCCTGGAATGGAAAGACATTGAGTGCAATGGTGTCTCCCTACCTTCCTGTAGCATATCTCCCAAGGTAGCTTGTCCCACAGTAGTGTGCTGTGCTTATGGATCTGGCAACATTTGCATGATGAAGCTTCTTTTTATGAATTTATTGTAACATGACCAAAACATTTGCTTCACACTGAAGTGTGGTTTTAGGGAATGAGTATAATTTGTCAGTGTAAATACAAGGCTTTAGTGTAATGCATGTTGACGTAGTATTAGTAAAATATGAATTCCCATTGATGTTGAGATAGGAAAAAGGAAGGCACATCACAGTAACACATAGAAAGAAACTTTCTGGGGTTCTTCTTTGAAATGCATTTTTATTATTCAGATTAAGCTGTGAATAAGTTGAACAGCCTTCTGAACTTCATACTGTGTTAAAAATTGTCATTTACCTAATTTTCTGTTACAGTAAGGAAAATTATTCATAGAAAGAAATGTCAGTAGTGCCAGTCTTGTAATTTGGTTTCACTTTTAAATAATATTAATATGCTTGCCTTACTGTTTGTCATGTATATAGATAGCTTGTATAGTGCGTGTGTATTTGAAAATCTGTAGGTCTCTTGAGGGTAACAGCTCCACACTTGTGCACACACACATTTAAATATGCTACCCTCTCAAGAAAGCTATAATATTTTAAATTATACGAATATGTACACATCTATATTTATATTTGCTGGATAGACCAAGGATGTAAATTGCCATAACAGATACATGTGTGGAAATTGCATACATACAGTGCTGTAAATTACTGTACAAACAAGTTCATCCCTGTCACTGTTTGTTTGCCTGTTGCTCAAGGAAGAAAGACAATTTCACACAATATGATCAGTAAAGAGCAGGTGTGGACATATTCAATGCAGTTGTCCAAAAACAAGTATCTGAATAATTTACATTTACACTGAATGTAAAATAGTAACTTGTAACAAACTATCTGGCTGTATATTTGATACAGCCTTCTCTTTACTGCTTCGCTCTGCGCTTCTTTCTATAGCAGGGTTATGTCTTAGTTTTGTCGCATCTTTTTTCATTTATGATCTTGTATGTGTGAGTAGAGAAAAGCCAACCTATTTGAACACAGCTATTTTTTTAAAAGGTGTTTCAAAGACTAATCCTAGATGTTTTGTTTTGCTGCTTGCACACTAGTAATGTTAATCAAAGCAGTGATAAAGAGCAAAAAGAAGCCTAAAATAACGCTATGACAAATAGTAATTATTGGGAAATAAAAAAAAATACAGTGATCATCACATACTTTTCACTATTGAAAAGTAAGGTTAACATCACTCCATTACTTCTGGCCTAGAGCTCCTTTGATCGTGTTTGAAGAATTACATTTATCTTGGGACGTTTGGAGAATTGATAGGAGGGCAACTTCAATCAACACTTGCTTTGAAGTTTGTATATGCATAAAAATTAAAATTCAAGTGTGTATGTGTGTTTTATAGTAATGCATGTAGCTGATGGATTAGGTTCATTATTTGTTGTTAAAAAGTTTGTAATGTCTTTGATGGACAAGATGCAGTACAGCCTTGCTGTGATGAATTTAGGATCTGAACAGACAGAAATGCAGGAGGTTGGGTATGTCAGAAATTCCAGAGAAAGAAATTAATATTATTTGGCATCGCTTCTTAGTTGAAATGGATTGGAAGGGTTTGCTGGGCTTTGTGTGGCTTTTTGTGTGGCTTGGGTTTGGTTGTTTTTTACAGTAGAAAAGATGGAAGATATGGGCCTTTGGGGAAGAAATATGAATTAAAAATAGGATTTCTGGAGTGGCACGTGGGTGAGAATGAATTTCTGTCCTGACAGTGTACCTGTTAAAATAACCAACTTTGCATTACCACTACATGCTGCAATGTTAGATAGAATTTTCTAGAGAATGCACTGAAGGAACATGGAGTGCTCAGATAATAGGCAAAGTTTGAAAGACTTGTAGAAAAAAATGTCAAACTAAACCCATATATTGCAAGATCATATTGTTCTGAGAGAAGAAACAAATCTTGGGAAAGGAATTTCATCAGCATTCATAGCACCAAGCAGTGGCACAATTCCTGTGAAAGCTGCTCCAGAAACAACGTCATTTGTCCACTGTGACATACTAGGCCACTCAGACTGCCACACAAATACTGAGCAGCTGCCCCACACAAATCTGCTTGCATATCTCTTCCAAAAGAAAGACTCTAGTCAGAGATATGAATGGTTATTCACCCATCTGCAAAGAAGAAATGCAGTGTGCCAGGCAGCAAACAGCAAGCACCATACATTCACTGATGAAGAAAGTTATAATGGGAAAATGCCAGGGAATTGTGTTGATAGGAAATGGGTAAAGACTGGGGGTCTGTTCTGTTAAACCTGCTGGTTCCAGCAAGGATGATGTCAAAGGTCGCTTCCCGTGTACAGCTCCAGGTGTCCACAAATAATTTTTTTCCCCCAATTTTTCTTTCACATAAATGAAATGTCACTGACACACCAGAGTTGGTCCTTGGTCTGCTGGAGTTCTGAAAGGAAGGGGACTGGAGTGGTGTAGCACTGCTGTGCCTCTCCACAACACTGGTTGCCCTGGAAAGACTGAGGTTAAAAGCTGTGGCCATTGCCTACCTGTAGCTTTTAGGCTCTAGGCTTTTAGGCTTTAGGGTTATGACAGACAAGGTATGCACAGGTCACACCAGCTTTAGAGTTTCTCTTGTTTACATTTGGAACCTAAAAGGGACATTGGTAAGGAGCAGAAGAGTATTTGATCTGCCTAGACTGAGTGAATTAGCTAAATGGTGAGTATCTCACATTGTGCAATCATTAGTGTTCATCATTGTGGCAGGCTGGAAAGAGCAAACATAATAATTAATAGGAGACATTATGATAATGGCATTGTGTCACATCTTAAATTATTTAAGCCAAGCTTTTGTTTTACTGAAGTAACTCCCTGATAATTTTGTTAAATCTTGATGTGTAATACTCTTACTCCCTCCATCAATATCCTTTAGAGTACTGATTGTAGCACACTGCTATGACTGAATATTTTTCTTGAACAGTCAGATAAAAATATCCAGCTAAATATTATTGTACACATATGCTACTTGTAGATGAAAACATGAATTTATCGATGTAGTGTTTGAAGGAATATATTGAGCTACTTTTCTTCTATATTTTCACAAATGGAGTGTTTTATTCCAGCTGAACAACAGTCGCTAGCGACAGTATTCTACCTGGTGTGGTTTCTTTGATGAGGAGATAGTAGTGCTCATTTTCAATGTGAAAATTGCAATTTCAGTTTTTATCCTGAAGTATCACCTATCTCTGTATTTTCCCCAATACATAGTAATGGAAGCATCATGTGTGAGTCAACATACTCATTCCTCTGTAACCCTTTCTAGAAAATGCATTGTATGTTAGATATGCTTTTGAAAATCAAAATAATAAAAAAGTTATATATCATGTAGAAAATTATCTGAAAATTGGACCATTCAGGTAAAAATATTTACATGTAAATAATTGATAATGTAGTTCATACACGATCAAAAAACCCTAATCAACTGTCAAGTCTTGTTTGTATGTTTCTTTTAATGTTCATTCACAGTGATTGTGCAATGAATAGAAGCCCATGGATGAAGACAGGAATACAGAAAATGCCTTTAAGTGCCTTTGCTAAAACTGAGGACGCTCCCTTAATGGCCAACCTCCTGTTAGACACAGAGATGAGATTGCTGCCCTCAGGCATGACTAGGCACCAAGCTCTGACCCAGCTAGCAGCTCTGTATAGATAAGGGGTAAAATTATATCAGCCCAACAGACTCGGGGAGAATTTAAGAAATCTTATAGGAGTAGCCAACACTTCCAAATAGATATGTTCTTAGTGATTGTTGAAGCTGATGGGGTATTTTCCAGACTTTTTTTTTTTTTTTCCAGGGCAGCACTGTGATCTGCACTGACTTTAAGAGTTAGATGTCAAAGCTTGTCAAACCTCTCATACGCTCTACTCAACTTACAGCCTTGTGTGGCTGTGAAGACCTTCCTTATCATCTTGTGTTTGTTTTTTTGTGAGGTATAGCAACGTGTATCATTTGAGAGGTTGCCTTGGATCTGCTCCCTGAATCAGTGAAAGATCCAAGGCGGGGTATGAGTGAATTTTTCCCTGTGAGTCAGGCTTTGAAACAGGAGCCCAGAGTGTTATAAGTAAATCAATATGCTTTAGGTCTTAGTCAAATCAATTGATGATTTATTTTAAGGTAGGAAAGCAAAAGCAGCGCTGGGCGGCCCGGGGAGACGCAGCTCCACCAAAGGCCCGCGAATNGATGATTTATTTTAAGGTAGGAAAGCAAAAGCAGCGCTGGGCGGCCCGGGGAGACGCAGCTCCACCAAAGGCTCGCGAATTTGAGCAAGTTAACCAGTCCCTTTTATTCTCTTGATAGCAGATTTTGGTCCTCCCTTAGTTTCTTTGACAATCACGGCTCCTCTTTCTTAGTTTCTTGCTTCAGTTGATTAGGCAAAGGTTGCTTCAGCAACAATTTTAGATATGCATTCATGTAGTAAACATGGAGGCCAGCACAATGTAATCTTGGAGAAGGAATTTATCTCTGAAGAACAATGGGGTTCTGAGAGAGTGCTAGGGTATGGTAATGAATTCTGGAGAACAATGAGTATGTTAACTAGTTCTCCGAAACAGCATGAATATGTGTGCATATAGATATTGTTAAACCAACTCCACCCAGTACGCACACCCGGAGGAGTGATCCCCTGTGCCTCCTCTTTATTGCGCTGCAATAAAGAATACCTGCTCGATAGTCACTGCCACTATTGAGTCCTGATTTCGTCTTTCACGGCAACACACTTTACTCTTTTCTACAAGGTTTGATTAGCAAATTAACGCCTAGTTACCTATTACAAGAGGACCCTTCATCATCACTGGAGATAACCAAAACTAAGCTGATCAAGGCTTTAAGCAAATATAACTTCAGACCTGCGTACTTCTGTTGAGAATTGCAATGGGAACCCTGACTAGTGTGAATGGGATTGTATGGGTGTGGAAGCACCAAAGTAACAATGGGAGAAGGGCTCTAAGAATGGTTGTTGATAGCACCCAGATTAGGAGGTCATCAAGGTAACAGTACACAGTTAGATTGAGCTTTTCAGGACACAGGCATCAGGAGAAAGGTCAGTGAGTAAATCTTGATGACTCAAAGAAGTGGGACAGGATGAAGAGGTTTGCAGCTGGTGTCTAAAGATAGCAGAAAGGCATATCC
Organism: Pedionomus torquatus; assembly: GCA_013398155.1. Lineage (NCBI taxonomy): Eukaryota > Metazoa > Chordata > Aves > Charadriiformes > Pedionomidae > Pedionomus > Pedionomus torquatus. Next base: position 101,263 of record VZRU01015930.1, on the reverse strand, counting down.
AGCAGCAGCACGTTGGTTGCCAACCTGAAAAGAAACCAGAAGTTAGGATGAGGACTGGACAGCCATGTCATTGCAAGGAATGTAACTCCATTATGATGGTTGTATGTGCTTTCATGCTTGTGAGTGCATGGGCTAGGGAGAGATCAGCACCTTCCCATTCCAACTGTACAAACTTGGTATGCAGTGTTGCTTTCTAGACTTTTCAGGAAGTGAGGTTTGGACCACATGACCTCCAGAGGGTCCTTCCAATCTAAATTCTGTGATTCTATTACTTGAATGCAGGAATTAGTAGACTACGTTCTGTGGTCTCCGCTGCAGAGCAGGTAAAATCATGTGAGAAACAACAGCTCACTTGTAAAATGTAAAGGAGGATGAAGTCATTGAAGCAAAGGTTAAAAACAAAGTACTAAAGGATTTATTAGAAATTTTTGAAACAGTGCTGTATTGGGTGCATCTCCAGGCTAGATGCACAAATTCTCTCATTATATTGATGCCGTGAAAGACGAAATCAGGACTCAATAGTCGGGGTGACTATTAAGCAGGTATTCTTTATTGCAGCGCTGGACGCACAGGGGATCGCTCCTCCAAATGTGCGTACCAGGTAAAGTTAGCTTCACAATATATATGCAAGTTATACATACATATTCATGCGATTTCGGGGAACTAGTTAACATAGTCATTGTTTTCCAAGAATTCATTACCATACCGTAGCACCCTCTCAGAACCCCTTTGTTCTTCAGAGATAAATTCCTTCTCCAAGTTTACATAGTGCTGGCCTCCTCTACATGCATGCATATCTAAAGACAGTCGCCTTGATGCTTATCATACCCCTGCAGTGGGGTAGGCCCTTGTTTGTGGTCAGCCAAGTTAAAACCTTGCAGTATTTGCTAACTCATACTTATGTCAAGAGCGGCCTAGTTATGTCAAGCAAACCTTCAAACCATACTTCAGCCTTATTCATTAATTCAATATTGGGCATTTTTATACATTTTATCCCAGCCTCTTATGTCCCTGTCTCCCCTCTCATTGGTTGAGAAGTCAGAGCTCACATCCTCCCTACTGCTTAATCTGGTTCAGTTTGCATCTCTTTATCTCTTATGCCCAGACAACATCTGTTAATCACAGTATTCAATAGTACAAAAGTATTGGAGATTCTATCAGAGAAGGCCAGCCCTGAGAATTTGCTAACTCAAGGCAGTTCTCAGGATGTATATTTTGACCAAAGGATACAAAGTAGATGAAGCAAAACTTTAAGCCCATTTCTCACAATCAGTATGGTCTTATGGTCCTTTTTAAATCTTACATTTTTGTCTTCATTAGTTCCAGCTACCCATGTCCTCAAATATAAGGATTGAAGTTTTCTGTTTTCGTTTTTAAAAAATGGATTTGAGTCACCCAGGTGCAATAAAGAAAATACAAAAGAGAGGAGAAAAAAACCAAATCAACAACAACAAAAAAAAATGAAACACACCTAAACCTGAAGCATTTTCAGGGCATAAAAGTTAATTTTGTATTCCCATGAGGGGTTATTTTGACCATCTGTTAAATAATCTTGCACTTGAAAATAGTTCTGTTCAGTGGATCTTTTTGATTGGAAAGCTGTAAACCTCTGAACTTCAGGGAGCTGGGATTTAAATATCATCTCTGTTGTCAATTGAGATGGGATCAATCACAAAAAATGGGGATTATGTTTCCAGTTTAAAAAAAAAAATTACAATGCCTAGACTGAATTCCCCAATTTGGAGACCTCATTTCTTCGCTGAACTTCATACTGAGCTGACAGTATGAGGCTGGAGCCACAAATAACTTCTCTCATTTGTCTCTAATGTTACTCTACATGTGTATTTACTGAAGGCATGTTACTCAGAATCGTGTATGTCTGTCAGCTCCACCACAGATCCACAACAGGAGTTGTGCTTGTTGGTTTGCTTGTTATCAGAGAAAATATTATTTATTTAAAAACACTGAAGGATCTGCTGTGAACCTCGTCATCCATTCCTTGCCCAGCCTTTATCCTTAACAGAATTTCCTGTTAAAAGAACCAAGCCATTTGTCATGTTTACAAAAAAAAAGACCCACAACAGTTTTCTTCTAAATCTTGCTTTGGCTGGTTCTCTCACCTTTCACTGTATCTGTTTTACCGGTATCTCCAGTATCAAAATGAATTCCATGTTTTGTTCCTACATCCTCTCCTGCTTTATCATTCTGTGACTACTTATCACATTCATCATCATCAGTATGATATGCAACAGAAACCAGATCTCATTTCTCCATTTCTTGTCATGTTTATATCAGTACCAAATTTTCCTATCCTTTCCTTGTGTAACAGACAATTTTCCTTGCCTTCCACCTCTACCTATGCCTTGATACTTTCTTTTGATTCCTGTAACTTGTACCATATAACCTGTAACCTGCTCTTCCCTAGCTGACTTGACACTTCATTGCTTCTCTTTCCCTTATCTAAACCCCTTCTGTCTTTTTTTGGCTGCCTTCCTAAACTATGTAATTCTGCATCTTTGAAACTCCCCACAAATTCGCCTTGTGTATCAACTCAGACCTGGTTTTTTTACATTCAAACCTTGTACCTCTGCCTGGGCTTTCTGATGTGTTCCTTGGCATGCCAATTTAGAAACCCTTTTTTCTAAATTTCCATTTGCACTTACCTTCTTCTGTCCACACTATGCATAAATCTTTCTGATTCAACATACCACTGCCCTCTCTTTACTTGGATTCAAAACTCTCTTCTGTAACAATCCGAAGAGTCTTAGATAGCAATCTTGTAAATTGTATTCTGTGCTCAGTGACACTCATGCAACATCGGTAACTTGGTGGATTTGAGCTCGGTGGCTTTGCACAGATATAAACAAGAGTGAGATTTACTGTGGAGTGCTTGGAAAAGCACTTCTACTTTATGGGCATTTACTTTAAAGGTCGTTTTTGATTCCATTTGTATCTAGTGCTTAATGATGTTGTTATTAAGGTGTCGCCGCAAGATGTCTTGTAATACAGTTATAATACGTAGTGCTTAGTTTCCTTTTCTGAGTAGCTAAGGTCTTACCAAGTGAAATGGTTAAGGATTGCTATTGATTGTGAGTGGCATTTAATGTCCTTTCAGAACCAGTGGTGTAATAAGCCAGTGGTTCCACCTGGTATGTTCACAGAATATGAGACACGTCTGAGACTATAATGTCTCATTTGGACATGGCACCAAGTCTGTGTGAGTCTGAATCAAATACTTCATTCACATAATGTTCTATCAGTAAGTCCTTCAGACTTGATATCCTGCCAGTGGAGCTGTCACAATTCATGTATTCATAAATACCGTCCTTGAGATCTTGTCTGCTCCTTTCTGCACAACTCAGTGTATTGAAAGAAGTTTATCTTTTTGTGTAGGAAATGGTATCCTGCAGTTTTTATGAATTACTAGATTGCCATCATCATTCTTTACTGATGTTATTCCCAGGTCAGAGTTTTATGTTATGAAGCACAATTGTTTCCAAGATTTAATAACGTGACAATTATTAATAATAATTTTTCAATAACAAAGCCAAGGAGAAATTATTGGTTGTATCTGCCATTCTCCTAGTCAATTCAATCTGGCTTTTCTCTTAGCAGCAGTTACAAATTTAGGAACTGAATAAAGGAAACGGTAACAAATTTTAGAAACATCAAAAAAGCTTTTCTTGGTTTCTGTTTCATAGAATAAAAATATATGTTATTATTGCAGCGCCCAACTCTACCAGCTTTTTCCCTGTTACCCCAATAAATAGGCCTGATAAAGGCCTGTGTGTATGTCCTAAAAATGTTTGCATCTAAGATTCAATTTCTGCTGTCATTTTCCAAGCTCATCTCAGTGAGAAGATCTGATGAATTAATTTATCAAGTTAAGTTTTTCTTAATATATCTTTAGAACTGCAGGCTACTATAAGAAAAGCAATAGGAAGATGTCTTTATTTTCCAAAGAACAGGCTTTTTAAAGACAAAAGCCCATGTGATTTGTTCTTGTATTTGCAAGTGCTGCATCTCACTTTATTGAATGACTCTTGATTTACACAAAAGCATCTAGTTTACAGTATCTTTGTCTAATGAATTATCAATATGCCCTATCAATATTTTTCTACTCAAAAGGCTTTTAACCATTCTGGCCCCAAAATTAAGAATACTTTTATTACTGAACTGTAGCTTAAGTTGCATCACTGAAAATGCTATATAGAGCTTTTTTTATTCTATGCAGCTGAGTGGGATCATTGAAAGCTAGAAGGTTAGGCATAGTCGTTGTGATATTCTATCACCTTTTGCTGTAGAAAAGGAATGCTTTATTAACAAGGCAATGTTGCCACTAGGAGTGGCTGAAGTAAGACAGACATTTCAGTATGAATCATTCACTCAGAAGAACTTTGTCAGGGGGTAGTCATGTTCTGGCAGGCCTTCCCCAGGTACTTTCATTCAATGCAGTGTGACTACACATATAGCTCTCATTTGTCTGAATGTATGCACTACATTTGGTATAAGAAAGCTGCTTTTTCCTTAGAAATCAATCTTATGTACAGGATTTTTTTTGTTTGGTTAAAGCCATAACTATTAGCATGTTCAACTAATTTGCGATTTGCAAACTTCTGTTTGAATTTTATGCTTACAGTTTGGTTACTTGACGTGATCTGGTGTATAAAGTTACAGCTATTGCTGTGTGATGGGCTCTTTGCAGCAGTCATTTGGTCTGATGAATCCACTTAACATAAAATTCACTGTCTGGGCAGCTGCTTCTCCCTCAATCCACTTTTATCTAAAGATCCATCCATATAGCAATGTTCTGGGAAGGGTCCTTCAGAAATGGAAGTCTCTCAGGGGGAAATTCACTAAAGTTAATTTTTTTTCAAACCTACTGCAGGCCTTGTTCGTTCAAACATGGAAGACATTAATGGGCATGGCAAACCTTTAGAAGGCATCTGTATGGAGGAACACGGTCAGACATGATATGAATAGCAACATTTGTGTAAAGTTTTAAGTTAGTAGACATGAAAGTCTCCATTTTCCATGGTTAGTGATCCTCTGAGATACCACGTTCAAACCGAGACATACCTAAGTTTGGAAACTCTGAGAATGAAAAGTAAAACTCACTGTCTTCTAGGATATCTCCCATAACATTTCAAAAGGCAGTATTTTGCAACTTAACACTGTACAGTGACTGGTTACTGATAGGCATGGTATTGGCACAGGTTGTAGACAAACCTCGGTACATTATCAAAAGATGGCCAAGTAGCAAGTGGTACATAAGTTTGGCTGAATGTCCTTTGAACATTTGAATTTAGCTCATCCAGAGCTACATGTTATTACAGCTATTATTGCTTCCAGTAGCAGATCTGGCATCAGTTAGATTGACACCCCACTGCCATTGAAAGTGTAGATGTACTCACTGTTGCAAAATACATCCACCACAATTAATGGGAAATGCCCTTCAGGGTGCACTTTCTTAGGGTGTACTTTCTGAGAGAGCCCTGCATAAGCAGAGAAGGACAAATGTGAGCTCAGAAGTCCTCAAGGGATACTGTAATCATTTGACTCTGGAAAAGAGACTAGAACTGGATTTTATTCAATTTCATGGAGAGCTCCTTCTGTGTAAAAGCCAAGCCCAAGGAAAACCATAAATTTTTAACTTGCTACAAATTATGTGCAGAGATATGAAAAGTCATAGATTCAGATTAGATGCTGTGCTGCCTTTTGCACTGGTTATTAGTACAATACTTGTAACTTTATAAACTGTGGTCTAGCAGGCTCCAAGAATGGAGATTTCCATGGAAAAATAGTAGCATAAATAAAAACTAATGCTTCTTGGCTCCAAATAGATANCCCCAGATGTTCAGTTCTTTGCAAATTGTGTGAGTTCAGCACGCTGGAAATGAAGCCACAGTGAAATATGTGTTACCCTCTAATGTCTAGTAAATAAGGTCACTTACCAATTCATCTTTCTAGTATCTCTTTTTGGAAAAGAGGTTTAAGTAGTAGAACATTCAGAATCCTCAAATTCACTTACTTAAGTAAAAGCAGACCAGAGGAGATTCATTATTTAAAATATTTTAAAGAAAACTGTCACTTAAAACATCTGGTATTTTAAGATGCTCTGGGTTATGTTTCTGTTCTATCAATTGTTTTTGTTCTTAGTAGAAGGCAAGAAATGTTTTTAATTTCCTACGTTATTCTATAAGCCTCAGCCAAGCTGCTCATTTGTGAAGCTGGATGGAAAACTTGAGATCCTTGGGAATACTCACCAAAAAGCTGCTGTGTTGATGTTGGGATTTATATTGCATTAAGTGAAATTCAGACCTAGTTAGTGTTCTATTTCCTAGTTTTTTAGCCTTGTACTGTATGTTGCAAAACACTTAAACCTTGCTTATTATTACCAGTTAAGGTAATACCAATATCTGGTCTTGGTTATTAAGTTACGTAAAACCAGGTAAATATACATAGAGTCATTACACTTCCCTTTTATTGCTTCTTAAACCTTTAAAATTCCCTTTTATGCTTTTTCTATATGGTATGGGGGGTTGGGTTTTTTTTTCTAATTAGTTTAATAGAGAAGCTGTGTTTCTGAATATGTCTTGATTACTTCCAAATTTCTGAAGCAATGCTTTCCTTTCCTGGAATTTTTATTTTAGATGTGCTCAACTGGCATACATTTTGATTTGATGTTTTTCAACTATTATAGCTACAAAAGACATTAAAATACTGGAGCTCTGCTCAAAGGAAAGACAATTTTGTACTCCCCATTGGGTTTGTGAGACTTGACCAGTGTAGGTCTTGTGGACAATGGGAAATTTGGAAAGTCCAGGTTGTCCTTTGGTTGCCCCAAAATAGGCAACTCTTGCTGAACTGCTGTGCAGGTTCACATTGATTAGATTTAACTTGATTGGGTTAGCTGGCATTGTGGCAGTATGTTTCTATCAGAAACACATTTGAGAGAGGTACACAGTATACTTAACTGAATTTTGATATGTGCTATAGATAAATTGTCTGCTTGTTTCTGTTCCTCTTAGCTAGTCTGAAAGGTATGCTAGGCCTGAACATGCTCCTAGAAGTAGCACTAGTCTCAGGACAACCCCTGGTGACCATGGTGCCTTCAGAAATATCCAGAGGATATCCTATTTCAGCTTATCCCCAGCAGATTCCTATGTTCTTTAGGGCTGGTGTAGGATGGTGGGACATACATATAGCAAGTAGAAACATTTTTACTTTTGACTGCTGAGGAAAATTTGACCCAAAGTCTGAGGTCTGGTGAGCTCCTCAAAGTTAATTCTCAAGGAGACATTAAAACTACCGATGGAGATGAGGTCTCTTGGGAAAGCAATCGTTCCAAACAGGTTCCTTACAGAGTGTTGTCCGCAGCCCGTGGGAATTTTGGCCTCCACTTGAAACACTCCTTCCTGTAGGACCAAAACTCTTTTACTAACAGTTCACAGTGCATCAAAAAAATCATATTTCACTGCTAAATACCATGCTAAAAGCAGAGTAATTCATATCAATCTCCCTGGAGTTTAAGTCCTTTATAAGCATTAACTTGTGTTAAGCAAATCTCACTAACAGAACACACCAGCGATTCTGAGACTAGTGGTGAAGCACTTTATGGAGCTCTTGAAAGTCCCAGGTCATTCACAGTAGTTACAGAGATACCTCCAGACTAATACTTAAAGCTTCTCTTGTTCAAGAGGATTCCTGTATTCCTTAATGGCTTAAAATAACAGTAATGGGTATCATTTGACACATTCATTTAACTCCTTTAATCTGTTTTTTAAATATATGCCATTTCATTTCATGTACCTGCGTCTTGAACAATGGACATGTGTACATTAACTGTTCATTGTAGTTTGTTTACACGCAGCAGCTGTGCAACTGTGAAGCCCTGCTAGACAGAAGTAGAGTTGGTGTAATGTTCCTTGTGGAGTTATTGTGGTATTCCTTCATTTTCAGCCACCAAAAAAAAAAAAAAAAAAAAAAAAAAAAAAGTACTAACAGATAAATTTCTTAAGACCATAGAGGTCATAGATTGTGATTTGCTTATAGTTAGTATAAAATCCTAACAAGAAGTTGTTCTTTTTTATTATTTGAGGGAACTTTCTTTGCCAAAGAAAAAGACTTCTGAAAGTCAGCTAAAAATAAGGCTGTTTGGTGCAGGGTAACACTAACAAGTGCTTGGAAAAAAAATATGCAGTTAAGAACAATTTTGTGCATTTCTAAAATTATTTCCCTGTGTATAAACCAGGCCAAATGGACTTTTTCCTGCAAATATTTTGTAAGAGGGGGCAGTGTTACAGTCAAAGTTAGTGTCTTGTCATTGACACTTGTCTGTTGGGCCTGTTCAGTTCCCGTGAATCCATCTGAAGACATACAACTCAGCAGATCTTGTTGACTTGCAGTCAAGCTAAATATTACATTTTTCATAGCATCTGGGGGGGATTGTGTTTACTCTTTTTTTAAAATACATCAATAAGATTTTAAACAAACTTTTTCTTAAGTGCATCACTGCAATCCTAGCCATATATAATAATTTCAAGTGAGGAGGGAAATATATGCCAAATATTGCTTTATTGCCAAAATAAAAATAATTTTGATCACAGCAGTAACTATTTTCAGTGAACTAAATTAAATACTAAAATTACAGGCTAGTATATCCAGGTTAAAGTATTGTTTCCTCGGAGCCCTCCCTTTTCAAGCTATTGGAGGTATCTGTAACATCAGTTAGGTTAGATTTTGGTTGGCAGCTTCTCAAAAAGGAAAAGCTGGTGGAAGACCAGATATGAAAAAGTTGTTTATAAGTGGAAATCTGCATTGGATTTGTATTATTTTGACATAGAGTTTTCGAGCACTCTGTCACTCAAGTAACTGCAGTTGTTCTTCACCATTTTCCTTTCCATACGGGATAACATGCAAATTCTGAGCAGTACTTAAAGCGGGAATCCTTGTTACCAAATATATGTAAACAACATAAGTTTCAGTACTGGCCTGTATAATCCTCTATGCTTTTTATTTTCTGTTTGCGCTAACTTATTGAGATAAAAAATACAATATGATAAAGTCTTCATACGTATTCACGTCCTCAAAAATGTCTGAAGCAGAATAAACCACGTTAAACATACTTAAGTATTAGACAGATTGTTCTTAATGACAATAGAAAAAGCAGGAATTACAGCTTCATTTCTAGTCTATTCAAAGCTAATACAACACTTAAATACAACATTTAAATAACATTTAAATGTTATTTTGAAGTTTAATTGGAAGTTATTAATATGCATTAAAATTATTCCCCTGTGTGAAGAGGAATTTCTCACTGAATGATGTAATCAAGATTGATTTTCTCTAATTTTGTTCCACCTGGTCCCTCCTAATTTATATAACATAGAAAATATGTCCAAAGAAAAAGAATTGTATCATGTTTGGGGGGATCTTGCATTTTGTGTACATCACTATAATATCTTCCAAGTACAACAGTAATTTTTATTAAAAATGAAAAAGTTATTTGCTTGTATTTCTGGACTTATTTTAATTACTTGCATTCAAACATACCATAGGGAACAAAACAAGGAGGTAAGTTTCTATGGTGTTATCTTCATGTATCTGGAAACCTAAATATAAAATCAGAATGGCTTTTAATAATGCCTAATTTAAAGATAAATTCTAGACATATCTTTAGGTCATATGATTAAATGTTTATGCCTATATTAAGAGATACTGGGAAGACTTTTATTTATTTATCATTTTGAATCTTTTCAAGTCATATTCTAGAATCAGTGTCCTGCAGTCCGTTCAGTTCTCAGAAGAGCTTCTAAATGACACAAACACAAAAGCAGAGAAACATAACTCTATCTTATTTGAAAAAGCTGCCAAAAACCACCCTTACTGCCAAAGAGGAGAATATCTAACCTTTCTCTAAAATAATAGTAAGGTCATGAGTTCTATTGTGAAGTATATTTTTACTGGAGTAATTTCTTGGTTTTGGAGTCACAAAGGAAAAGTCATTGGCAGTGAGAAAACATTACGAGAGAAAATGATAAAGCAGCCCAAGTAAGCGAAACAATTAAAAATAATTTTGAAAGGAATGAATTCTGTTTAACTATTGCATTTCCAAAATTAAATGTTACCATTTTAGATACAAATTTCAAGCTGTCTCTTTTTTACTCATTGATTCAGTGTAATTAATAGCCTGTTTAAATCAAGACAGCTGTTAAGAGATCAGATCCTTTGTCCTTTATTAGTTTTATTCTTCAAATAGCTACAAAGCAACCCAGAACCGTCTGTTACATTAAGCAGTCACTCAGCATATTGCTATATAAATATATTGTGAATTATATATGAGGCAAAAATCCTTTTTAAGGAATATTGGAAGAGATTTTGCTTGTGTCTACAAGCCTAACTAATAAAACATTCTTATATCATAGTCAGTTTTAAGATTCATATCAATACCCTACTAGCCTCTAGTTAGAAAGTCATTGCAGATAGTGGGGTTTCAATAAGACATTCACTGTTTATTCATACTATTTTCCACTACTATCTGACACATAATGCGAGTTACTGGAATAAAAAAAAACAACAAGCCCAAAACCCCAACAAAGCAGTATTGCAAATTATATTGCTAAGGCAAATAGGAGGCTGGTGATATTGAATACGCACATGCAAAGGATGTAGAAAGTACCCTAAGATGTGATAGATTAAAATATACCTGCTTACATACCAGCATGCAAAATAATAATAAAAAACCCCAACATTAACTGTTGGGTTTGTTGTATTTTTGTTTAGTATGAGATGGCACATTATTATTATATGACTTCTCATACTAAACGGTTAGAGACCCATAAACTCTGCTTTGAATATGAAAAGCCGTGTTTTTCTGTATTTTGTACCTTTGTGATATTGTTGTAGAGGATTGAGAGAGATCAGGCAAGGACTCTAAATTTTGGGGCAATAACTTCTGATAATAATACTTGTATTTTATATTAGTCGCTTGTGAAGCAGTCATTGCTCACATATTTGCTGTGTATGTTACAGGGTTTCTTTTTAGTGCATAGTTATTTGAGAAACAACCTCATTACCTATTCCATTGAAAACTATGTTTTTGTGAAAAGAATTGAGGCAGTTTTCATAGCAGATTATACAGCTGACCATAATCCAAGCACAGATCAGTACACCACATTCTGTAACTCTTGTGCAAAGTCTTGCATTGATTGGAGTTGACAGGGATATGTCCATTGTTAAAACCCACCCAACAGTTAGAAGAAATGTGGCGTGAAACAGGTTGAGCATGTGATAGCTGTTTGCACTTTGAACGTAGGCTATTCAAATGTCAGATTAGTAAAGTAGATTAGGGGTTTGGGGCTTTTTTGTTGGGATTTTTTTTGTATTGTGTTTAGCAAAAGCTGGAAAAATCCAGAGTGATGGTCACTTCCTGCTGAGTCAGAATGCAGCAAAGCTGCTTGGATGTGAATGCAGTGGTCCCCAGGAGATGGATACCTTCTGTTCTGGAGAAGAGACTGCAGTTTGTTTGGAAAAGTACAAGTGATCAAAGAGCTTCTATAAGATTTGTGAAGGAAAGTATTTTGATATGTTTTTAAAACTCTTCTTTCAAAGCACAGTTTGTCTCTTTAGCTGCTTTGCTTTTGGGTTTGGTGTTTTTGGTGTTTTTTGGTTTTGGGTTGGGTTTTTTTTTTTAGTGAATTGCTAACATTTCTGAATATGTGGTTGCTAGAAGAGATAGCACTTCAGAGTGTTTAGTGCATAATATTGAAAGAGGCTTGAAATCAACAACAGATCTGTAAAGATAACTCTGGATTATTTTACAGAAGTAATTTTAGTAAATGAGACTTACCCAATATATTCCTCTAAACGGAAATCTTAACATCTGGGTATTTCCATCCCAACTACAGAAATTGGACTACTTCCTCTCTTTCAGAGATAACAGACTGAGAGGTGTCCCAGCTGTATTCCTGCTGTACTGATTTTCTTTCCCTCCTTTCCACCAGTTCTTGCTTGTGTGAGGAATAGGCATTTCTTGTGTTCCCTGCAAGAGAACATTTGCAGAAGTTCTTTTTCTTGGGAAGTAAGTTTATCTGTATTTATTTATCTTTACATATTTTTTTTTTCTCTTGTTCCGAAATACACTTGGCTTGTATTTAGAGGAAATGTTAAAAACCTTCAAAAATATCACATACTGGGTAGCTGCATGGATGGTATTTTATGGAAGTTAATTAATGACTTAATGTATTCAGTTTAGGTTGTACGTGAAATATTGGCAAATTCCCTTCACAGAAAACAAGTGAGAGAGATTAAGGGTAAGAGGTTGTTTTGATAAACTGGGCAAGGGTGATCTTTCTTTGTGAAGGAGAAGCACAAATTTCCTGTCTATTTTGCCCTGTCAGCATGTATGAGCTCCAATATTGAGAATTTAATCTGCGACTAATTGCTTCTGGCCTTTCATAAGAACACAGTGTCTACGCAGTGTTTGATAGATGAGTGCAAAGAGGGGCCATAACATGTTGCACAACCCATTCACCTTTCTTTTCAGGCTAGGGTTTCACCTAGATCACAGGTTTCAGCCTGCAATCTGCTGTGTAACCCAGCAGCAATTAGTAGCAAATTGATAATGTAGAGTGGCTTGTTGAGGCTCATGTAGTCCATTGCGCTCTGTCCAGCCATACCTGGGGTCCTACTCAAGAGCCTGGTGTTTATTCAGTCTGCTTCTGTGGGTGACCTCCTCTTGCTTTCAAGGGAGGGTATTCCTTCTGCTTCTGGGACTGTCTTCCAGCAGTCAGCCAGAGCACCGTGGGGACTGCTGGCAATCTTCTGCCATCCAGCCAGGTTGCCTCTCTGTCTTCAGCTTTTCTCCCTTTCCAGTAGAAGGGTCAGGTAGAGGAGATGGCAAGGTATTGGAGAGGTGGCACCAGGAAGTGGAAGAGAGGGAGTTGAAACTCCAACAGCAGCAGGAACATGAAGTGAACAGGAATGACATATTTACTTCTGCAGCTCTTAGAACCCTTACAAAAGACAAGTGCTTGTCATAGTATAATGGATGTGCTTGTTCCTGGATGAACTGCAGTGCATGCTGTTATCATTGTACGTGTCTTATTTTGTTTGGAAAGCTGCTATGTGCTACATAACAGCCACAAGAATGAAAAGTTCTGCAATTGGATTGTGCTGATCCCAACAGATAGGTTCTGTGGAAGCCAATAGCAGAAGGTGTCTAGGCTTTCATGTAAAATGGAATTCATATATTAAATAAAAGAATTATTATACGGTAGAGATGCTTAGCTACATAAGCAACTATAAGCCTCAGTCCTTTATCATTAAGAGATAAAGCTTCTCAAACAGACCACATGAAGTGGATACCAAAACACAGAATCACAAAATAAATGGAATTGGAAGGAATCTCCAGAAAGAGTCCAGTTTTCTTTGCTCAAAGCATGGCCAGATTCCAAGCTGAAGTAGCCTGACCAGGGTTGTATCCAGACAGGTTTTCAATATCTGTAAGGTTGGAGATTTTATTTCCACCTATCTTGGCACATGTTCCAGCATTTTAACACCTTGTGAAGGTTTTTATTTTTTTTCCAAATACCTAATTGAAATTTCCCTGGCTGCAACTTGTGTCTGTTGGTATCAAACAAGCAGGTTAGACAGCTTTATCTTAAAAATTAAAAAAAAATAAAAAAATAAAAACAAACAATAAAAATAAAGAATAAAAATAAACACTGTGCTTTAAAAATAGACAAGGGACTCACTTGGGACATCTAAAGTCAATAGCAATTTTGTACTTGAAGTGAAAGAGGTTAGAGTTATCATAGATTTGCACCCAGGAGTTTTACTTGACTGCCTTCTGGATGTCAAGATCAGAAAGAACATGCAGATTGCAGGCTAACTAACACTCTAAAAAGCCCAAACGTTAATGGAGTATTGGAGCATCCAATAGGGATATACCTTCTTATGGCTTCAGAAAAAAAGTGGCTCAAAGAGAAGAGGAGGACAAAACACAAATAAACAGACACAATCCTTTTTTTTTTTTTTTTTTGCATAATATTGCAGCTTCTCTTATAAGAAGCAAGCAGAACAATGTGAATTGCCACGTTTTTGGTGGGGGGGCCAGGATTCAGAGAGGCAGCAGTTAATCTATTCTCTACTTTAATTCCTTATTCTGCCTGCTTCCAGTAAATACCCACCTGGGAGACATGGAAAAGACAAGCAAGAAAATCTTTGACATGGAGTAGAAGTTGCTTGAAAGAGTAGCTGGCCACATTTCTCAAGAAAGGTCTAATTTTTTCAAGAAATAGGACTAATCTGAAATTTATTTTTCTTTTAAAACCCTCAGTTTTCTTATATTTTTAATAAGTCTCTGATCAATTATATGGTGTATATAGCAAGGCAGCAATCTCAAAAAGGTGTCTGTTCTCTGCAGAGAGCAGATAGGCAAGGAAGCGAGTATTGAGAAGGTAATTCCCTAAGAAATCAGGAAAGCAAAAAAGACAGAGGAAGCATCTAAAACTACCATAGAGCTGAGAAGGTAAAAAAATGTATGAATAATATTAATAGGAATTAGTGATTAAATTTTAATTTTCAAAGGAAAAGATGTATAAATGAAGAAGAGTAGTAAGCAGTAATCACACCGGAACATGTAAGGAGAAATTCAACATCTAAATTTAGACAAAGGAAAAAAAGTCAATGATACTTTATTACTGGTGAATATGTTTTGAAGAGTTTCTGTGAAGAAAGATGATGAAAGTAGTTCTTTATTGTACAGTACATTTTAAAAAATAGTTTGACAATAATTTGTAGAGTAGTAGCTCATGACAAAAACTACAAAAAGAGCATCACTGTTTTCTGGAAATGAAGCTAATAGTCCCAGTTTAGCAATTTGTAAATTCCTAGTCCCAGGGACTTGTTACTCCCTGTATTAATGCTAAATTTGACTGCTTAAAGGGGATAGAATCAGGAGAATAATTTCATTTTTAAAAACAGATTAGGCAGAAGTGATCCATCTCTGAATACAGTTGGTTGGAAAGTAGTCTGCTTTTTTGTGAAAACCTGGAACTGTTCATTAGAAAGATAAACACTAAAATACAAAGGTTTTCTAGTTGGGATTTTTCAGAGAAGGGTCACAATTTTCCATGAGAAGCAAATACATTTTCTGTAAGATTTTGGGTTCATCAGAAAACTAGTTTTAGGTCATTTGCAACATTTGTAGCCTTAGCTATGAAGCATGTTAGCAATCCTAATTCACCTCAAGTACCGAAGATGGATGACACTCAAGATGTAAAAGTTCAAAATCATTGCTTGCTTTGTTTAGCTTCTTACCTTTTCAGCAGTGCTTTGCCTTCCTGGAGGCTGGCATTTCACTTTTTTAGGTCTGTTTTATGGTTTCTTCATCCTTTGGAAAGTTAGCATCACTTGACATTTATATATGCCTAAAAGTCATTTAAAAGATGGTATTTGGAATGAAACAAAAAGAGTAGTAGAAACGAATAAGGAAGCACACAGTGTAACAAAGGATAAAGGATAGGTTATAAGATCTGTAAAAGATGTACTTTTTGTCTCTTATAAGATGTTTAGCTTGTACACTCTGAAAATCGTGGATCAACTTCCTCGTATTTGCCTCGTATTTGTGGAACACACCACAAATATACCCACAGTGCAAATAATAGAAAGAGCTGTGCAGCAGAGATGAAAACTTTTAAAACACTGAAGAAATAGGCTGGAAGAGGCAGGAAAAAAAAAAGTTAAGAAAATTGAACACGGAGGGAGATACATCTGTTATAAATTCTTATATAAATAAGCTTTTTTCTTCACTACAATGATCATCTTTTTTTCATTACTGTATTGTCTGAAGTGTGTCATCTCTGTTTTAAATATCCAGGAGGTAAGTGCTAGAAATTTTTTCTAAGAGAATCTGTGTTGTAGAGACAGTTGACAGGGAATGGAAAATACCTGAAGCACAATAGCAACAAGAGACCTATGAAAGAGACTTTATTGTACCTGATGACTGGCAGGTAAAAGATACTTACATAAGGAGCACATTGCTTAAAAGAGAACTTTCTGGGGAAATTAAAAAAAAAAGGGACAAAGGTCTGAATTATGTGAGTGAGTAAAGGGAAAGAAATCAAACATTTCCCTAAAGCTAATAGGCAAAAAACAAGTTTATTGGAATAGGCCACTTCTTTTCATATTCCATGTGCCTGCCATTTATTGATAATGCAGGAGGCAGCTGGACAGAAGTGCTGACCCCCATCATTTGACCATGGCAAGTTCCTCGCTACTCCAGCAGTACAGGAATATGTTTGAAAACCTGCAAAATGCAGTGCCACACCCATCTTTGTGAGCAAGCATATGCCTAAATTTGGAAGAATTTTATATCCTCTGGCAGATAAAGCTAGTTTGTGAATGCTGGTAGTTACTGCTACCCAGCTAGGGTTTCTCCCTAGCTGCAGTGTGAAATAGCTGTCACTTCCGTGAAACACTCAAAAGCCAGCGCATCTGGAAAATGCCCTTGAGAGACATGCTAGCCTTCACCCTAGCATCCACACCTTAAAGGAGGCATTTGTTGTAAGCTTCAAGAACCTTAATTTTCACTGTGTTCAGCAGCTGGGTGAAGGGACAGAGAAATGAGCTGTTCCACAAGCAGCAAAATCTGTCCCCACATACCTCTTTACAATAACACCTCCATACCCATTCCATCCCCAAAAGCTCTTTATTTCCCCAGACTATCACCAGCTTCCCTCTGTGTTGCCCTCTTCCCTGGCCAAGCAGTAGGCAGCACTCTGCTTGATCAGAGCAAAGCCTGGGTATGTTATGGCTGACCATTGCCCTCCAGGATAAGTGGAAGTTATTAAAAATACCTCTCCCCCTCCTCTACCCAACTCCCAGCTTTCACTACTTTTTTAGAGATCTAATTATCTTCAGTACTGCTGCCCCTCTGCCAATTTATTTGAAATGGGACAGCAGGTTCATGAGTTACTGAGAAAGACAAAAAGCTCCAGGGGTCAGGTCTTATTTCCTTAGGAAACCAGGGTTTAAACAAATGGTTACAAATCAGTGATTAGATTGCAGCTTCTGCTGAGAACTTCATGGGCTGAGCCAGTCAAAGTTACAAGTCTTAAACAAATGCATACAGCATGATACTAAGGTTTATCAGCATGACTGCAATACAGGCCCCCTATGCCACAGAAAAAAGCTACTGTAGAGATATTTTTAGCAAAGGAGGCTAAGCTTGTTAAAAGTGGAACTTGCATATTTCACCTGCTTCTTTTTATTTTCTTTCACAGAAATTCCACATTGTCTTTTTCAGATGGATGCCTGGCTCAGAGTAAAGGACATGCAGGACACAATCCCTAGCAGGGATGACACCTACTGATGCTTGTCAACAATGTCATGTCTTCTCTTCCTGTTTGAGATGGGTGATGTGATCATCAGGAAAAAGTTCTAAAATAAGCCCGAGTGACCTTACCTCCCCTTGACTCCTCTATCCGCAAGCGTAAAAGCCATCAGAAGAAATGACCAGTCAAGTACCAGAGGAGTCCATGGAGACCCAGAGCTCAGATGAGCTTGAGTGCAAGATCTGTTACAACCGCTATAACCTGCGACAGAGAAAACCAAAAGTGCTGGAGTGTTGTCATAGAGTATGTGCCAAATGCCTTTGCAAGATCATAGACTTTGGTGATTCCCCACAAGGAGTCATAGTATGCCCATTTTGCAGGTTTGAGACGTGCCTGCCAGATGATGAGGTTAGTAGTCTTCCTGATGACAACAATATCCTTCTGAATTTAGCGTGTGGGGGAAAGGGAAAGAAGTGCCTACCAGACAACCCAACAGAACTGTTGCTGACTCCCAAAAGGTTGGCGTCTCTGGTTAGCCCTTCTCACACCTCTTCTAATTGCCTAGTTATAACAATCATGGAAGTACAGAGAGAAAGTCCCCAGACTCTGAACTCAACCCCCGTGGTGGAATTTTACAGGCCTACGAGTTTTGACTCTGTTGCAACTGTGTCCCACAACTGGACAGTGTGGAACTGCACATCTTTGCTCTTCCAGACTTCAATTCGGGTGCTAGTGTGGTTGCTAGGGTTGCTGTACTTTAGTTCCTTGCCTTTAGGGATTTATTTACTGGTATCTAAGAAAGTCACCCTTGGGGTTGTCTTTGTAAGTCTTGTTCCTTCGAGCCTTGTTATACTCATGGTTTATGGCTTTTGCCAGTGTGTTTGCCATGAAGTTCTAGACTGCATGTCATCTTGATAACAAATACAGTAAAATAAGATGTGTTGCCACATGTGTAGCATATTATCCTGTCTTTGTATTATTTATTCTTATTGTTGTCCATCCCACTAAATGGAAGTAGTGGCCCTAGTTATATGGCCCTTCTTTGTTTATTTGTTTGTTTCTTTTTTTTCCTTTCTTTTTTCAACTATAAATTAATTAATGGAAATAAAATTTACGTGCTAATTTTAAAAGACAAGGTTATGGAAAGGGATAAAGCAAAATCGCCAAACTCGGTGCCTGCTTCTACGGCTATACAAATGAGTAGCCTTTGGCTTTCTATTGGCTTGATTGTGTGAGTCAAGGCTGCAGGATCCACCCTAGAAGAAATTAGTATAACAGGCACCTGCCAGGTCAAAGTGCAGCATCTCTTCATCCAAAGCGTCTCATGCTTTGGAATATCTGATTTTATAATGTATAGCAAATGAAATCACTTTCATAGTTAATATTATAAGAAGACAAGCTACCATTGATTTTTCAGTTACTTGTTATAGCAGAAATAATTGTGGGAGGCCAATGATCACAGGTTTTTTTTCATTCTGCAATGTGAGGAACTTTTTTTTTCTGTCTGCAGAATGGAAACCATGTCTGCAGATCACTTTCCCCAAGCACAAGCCCACTTTACTTGTCATAGTCTTGCAACTCCCTCTGAGATACTCCTGTTAATGAGTACTT
The DNA here is from genome assembly GCA_013398155.1 of Pedionomus torquatus. Taxonomy (NCBI): domain Eukaryota; kingdom Metazoa; phylum Chordata; class Aves; order Charadriiformes; family Pedionomidae; genus Pedionomus; species Pedionomus torquatus. Next base: position 82,313 of record VZRU01015930.1, on the reverse strand, counting down.
CCAGGGACGCAACCACAAATGTGCTCTTCTCTAGATACTTCTCTTTCAGTGTGCACACACCTTAGGCTTTCTTTCGAGGGTTCGGAACTCTGCAGACTTCTCTGACTATGTTCTGTTATGCTTACCCTCCTTCCCAGAATTTCTACCACCCCATCATGTTTCCAACCCTTTGGTCGTCCTAACAAATTTCCTGACCAACTTCTGGCCCACCTACTCCATGGTAGCTACTCTGGAAAATCTGGCTTATGTGATGTCAACTATCAGGATAAATTTTTATTCTTAACTATTCAGAAACGGACCTTCCATAACTAATACAAATATCAGAAAAATTCTGAAATGGTTAATTGTTGGGTTTGGGGTTTTTTTGCTTTCTGAACTCACAGAATGAGCGTTGTAAGGAGGTGCTATGACTTTGGGAAGGTTTCTGTTTAACACATAGTCCTTAAAATTGTTTAATCTCCTGAACTCCCTCTGTCACCATCAGGTAATCTAGGTGTGGCAATAAGCGTGTCTTGATTAGTTGAGTACAGAGGAATTACTGATGATTTACCATTCCACAAACAGAATCAGGATCTGTAAGGCTTGCTTGTATGTTGCATGGTTTAGCCTACATCTTGAACTGGAAGAGCACAACAAGCAAGAAATACTTAATGTTTATGTGTATAACTACGTCTAGTTGATGCCCCAGCTGCAAACTCATTTTCTCTCCGCACAGCAGAGTGAAAACAGAAAGAGGAGTTGAGCAGTTCAAGTGTAGTTTTTGGATCAGGCACAAGATTTAGCAATTTCAGGGCAATGTAAGAAGGAGAGGGGTTTGTTGCATGAAGAGTGAATGTATGGCCTAACAATATATTCATTAGACTTTGGTTTGAAGGAGAGTGTAAGTGGTTTGTTTTGTCTGTCAAGAGGATCTAAAGTCAAGATGGTCTAGTTTTTATGGATTGCACAGAGGGTATCTACAGTTTCATTCCTATTGCAAGTGTAGGGAAAATATGGAAATGTAGAAGTCCAGCTTTTCTTGCCACTCATTTTCTAATAGTGTGCATATATGTGTGTGTATGTACATAGAGACACATGTGAAAAGCAAACTTCTAGAGAAATAGTTTTAAAGTCTATGGAGTTATGGAGCTTGTACTGAATGATTAAAGGAAATGTTTCAGACTTCTGTAATGACTTCATTACAATTATAACTAAAATATTTTCAGAATTCATGGAAATGACTATTCCTATGTAATCATTTTTAATGTTTGTGGTAAAGCACATGTAGTTAGAAGAGGTATCATCTACAGTCCTGGTAAACTACAAGGTTTGATTTATGAACTAATAAATTTTAAGTATCCAACAATGATCAAGTCAAAAAAGCAAGAAAAATAGAAACTTATGTGGTTTTATAGTACTTCAAAACTTTGGGAAAAGTTGTATTTGTAGTGTTAGGAATTCATATGTCTGAGGGTTTGTTCAATTTGTCTGAATATAATGTCTCTAATAAAGGGCTGCCTAATAGAGGAAGTAGGTTTTGCAAATGTGTGACATATATGTATTACCTCTGCACAATATGTCTACAGCGCTACGTGTTGTCGTCTTTTGATTTTCTGTTGATTAGAATTATTTTAGCTCCAGCACCAGTAATTTTGTACTCTGTTTTAAAATGGAGCCTAATCTCGGCAGGATTACAGTGGTATCAGTTATACATCACAGCACAAATAAATACACCTGTTTTAAGCTTCACTTTTAAGACTGCCACCCCATTAAATTTATGCTGTTATTTTAGAGTGTGCTGCAATACTAATTTGCTCAAAAATGTGAGCATGCAAAAACATATTGATTGTATAGCTATTCTGCTTCTCAACCAGAGCACATTATTACAGCTTTGGTCTCATAAAATTCCTGTATGACTTATAGTATAGCCACTGAGAATTGCAAGGAGGTCTAAATCGCAATTATTTGTAGAAAATATATTTGCTGTGTGACTGAGTCTAGAAGAACTTCAGGTATTACAAAAGTCATTTTTATTCATTGCCATCTTTAAGATTTAGAACTGAAAACTCTAGTGGTCTTTGGAGTGCAGTAAATCTGCTGAAGTCAGAGTAAATGGAGCTAGAATCAGGTCCTACATTTGGGCAGGAAGAGCACAAAAAGTAAGAAGTATTTAATATTTATATGTATAACTACGTCTAATTGATGCCAAAGCTGCAAACTGATTTTCTTCTGCACAGCAGAGTAAACACTGGGTGCCTGCCTGCATTTCCTTCCCTTTCTGTGTCTTTTTTCTCTCCTTGGAGAATAGTGGCTCCTGTGGTTGTGAAATATTGCCTGCACGCCAAAGCAATTCCCTTTCAGTAGGGTTTTATTCCTGATTTGCCCAGACATGTGACTCAACTGAGTAATGTGTGTTATAGATCATTATAGATTCATTACCGAAGAATTAATTTTAAAAAGGGAGAGGGTTTTTTGTTTTGTTTTGTTTGTTTTTTTAATTCTCACTTATCCTATGGATGCTGACTGTATCCTCACCAGCTTCTTGTTTACAGTATGAAGTAGTGGCCTCCCCTGAGGGCTGGGGCAGGATGATGCAGTAGCAGTTGCTGGGCACAACATATGGAAGGATGTGCTGAGCCAGATTGTCCTCTTAGCGTGACCCAGTGAGGGATGGATCTCTGCAAACGTGGCCTGAGACCAGAGATGAAAGGGCAGTTATCAGAGAGGGGTTTACATGGAAAGCAGGGCATGTGGGTTCATAAAGAGGATGTGGGTCTTTAAGGTTGGGGGAGGGCTGTGTCTGGGAGGCTGTGCAAAGTAGAGAGGAGTCTGTGCCTAGGATAAAGGGGCTGCATTTTAAATTAGGAGTCTGGGGTAGAGCTGCAAACAGAATTTAGTGTTTTTCATGCTGAGCCTTTTGGGCTTTAAAATTAATTTGGTAATTAGAAGTCATTTTGATACAGCTACTAGAGATGAGTATTTTTACTTCTCATATGCAAAATTTTGAGCTTTATAATTTAAAGATAAATTTAAATTTAGGCATACTCCCTCTGTTATGGTAACTAAAGCTACAGAGCTGATGCCTGATTTAGCTGCATTGTGAGCTTTGTCTTTCTGTATTGATTATGTCCTGCAAAACTGTATATGCTAAAACACTCAAAATAGGTGAACTCTTGTCCTGGTAACACTGTTGGCAGGCTTCAGGGTTGGCAACATTCTACGATGTGTCCAAGAACAGACAATCTTCCCAATGGATTTGATTACCTGAAGATAGAGATGAGTCCAGCAGCACACAGCCAAACAAACAAGTACCATATGGAAAACACAGCTTTTCACCTAAGTGTCTATACTTCACTTCAGCTAGAGGAAGGAGAACTAAGGAGGATCACAGGAAAGTAAATGATATTCTGTTTGAGGGAGTTCCTTGCTATTAGGATACAGAACCATTGTTTTTCTTAATTCTAACCGTTTCCAGGGTTAGATTCAACTCGCTTTCCCCCATTACTTTTCTGCTCCCTCTGCTGGGACAAGGCTATGCGGAACTGTGGGTAAACAGCATTTTGAAATGAAGCAACCTTTTGTACTATACTGAGTTTACAGCTCAGTCAAGTAAAACAAGAATAATACTGATGAGATGGCAAATTGCAGCCAGGATGTGAGAGTGAATGGGGTACAGAGGACAAACAGCAGCAGGTTGTTATAACAGTTTTGATGCCAAAGCAAAGAACATAATTGGCTATATCCTTCCTAGTCTCAGCTCGTTCAAAAGTAGCGAGAGGCTGTCCCAAGCCCCTGGACCACTATGCTTCGCCACACTCCCCCACATTACCTCACTGACAGTCTGCTTCAGTTGTGCATCTTGATTTCTTGGATAGCAGTTGTACGTCATGATTTCATCTTCCTGCGTGGATGATGGGGGGGTGTCAAAGGTCCACAGAGTTCCATTCTTAAACAGGCTATTTTAGCTATCCCAAGGTTTCTCTGTTGTTCTTTTTATCCCTCTGGATTTCTTCATATTTCTACAAAAATAAGACAGTGTGATTTATCTTAAATGGAGCAGTGCTTTCAAGGACAAAAAAATACTAGGGGAAGAATTGAGAATTTTGAAATAATTTTAAGATATTCGAAAGAATAAGGGATTTTCATAAGGGAAAGAAGCTGTTCTGAGAGTCTACTTTTAGTTTCATGCTAGCAGATTAGATGTTATCCTTTGAGTGGCATTGGTAAATATTTAGTGCTGGAGATAGCTCAGGGAGTTTATAAGTCTGCCAGACCTTAGGCAGAAACCTCTTGCTCCAGTCCTTTTCTGTAAAGGACCGTTCTGCCTTTTGCATCAGCCCCTCTTGTCAAAAGTTGAACCATCACAGTTTTTTTATAAAGACTTCTGGCACAGAATAAATCTCCAGTCTGAGGATGGTAAATAATCTTTTTAGAGACTTGTGTGGTGGTAGCAAAGCTTTCACTGCGAGACCTTAAACAAAGAGAAGTCATCTTACAGTCAGAATTGCTAGCATAAATTTCATTTTAAATCAAGTTTCATGGTGTTGGGCAACACTACAACTAAAGATACTTTTATTGTATTTCTGCTTCTTTCTTGTGTTATACAAATGTGGTTTGCATTTAAAAAAAAAAAGTATTAAATCATAGAAATCAGAAATGGATAGAAAAAAGCCTAATAAGTCACTTTATCCATTTCCTCTGCCCCTGTAGAGATGAATGCTTTGTCTAGTCTGGTTTTAAATATCTCAAGTGATGAAGTCTCCACCTCTTCCCATGAGGGCCTTTCAGTTGTTTAATAAGTGTCATTGTTAGGCAATATTTACTTCATACTGATCCTGCTTTGGTTTTGTTTGTTGTGGGTTGTTCTTGGTGGTTTCTTTGCATAATGCAGTCCCTTTACTCTGAGCCCACTGCTTTAACTTTTATGAAATCTGGGAAAGGTATCCTATTTATCCATTTCATACTATAGCTGAATAATTCATAATCCCTGTTGTTCAAGTAATACAAGAGATAAACAACCAGCTGCTGAACAGCTAATACTTCACTGAGATGGTATGCCATGTACCAGTAGACACGTTTCCTGGCAAGTCCTGGCTGACACTTCTTTTTACATTAAGGAGTGAGAAATGTAAAGTGAACCTGAAGAAATAAGTCTTCCTCAAGTATGTACGTGGCAATATTAATGAAATTTCAAGAGTTGCTGAGGCAAACAGCCTACTTCTTTAGATACAGCTTGTCTTTCTAAAAGTGGATGATTTTAATAAAAGTACGATTTTAAAAAGCGTTTAAATGTCCTAAGCAAACCTCTGTGTGAGAACCATACTATGACAAAACTCTTAACTTGTTGAGAGACAAGGCTGGATTGGTTGCCACTCGCTACAGAGCAGTTTTTGCTGACAGCTTAGCTTGGAAGAAAAATTTTAATCCAGTGTTAAGGAGAAAAGTTTGAAAAGATGCCTTTGCAACTGTGTCACTGGAATCAGATCTGTGCGTGAAAAAGTGACTCGTGTCTTGACAGCAGAAAAAGTGCATTGCCAATTTAATTACAACATATTAGATATTCCTCTGCCTGTCTAAAATGACAAGAAAGAACAGGGTGACTAAGGAAACCCTAGGTGGACTGGTGGACTTCATATGGCTTTCCTTTGAAAAGGTAGTTACTTGAAAAAGCAGTACTTTCCTTTATACGAGAATGCTAAGCCTGGGTCAGATAGATGGTCTGTTGGTTCAAGAGGGGTCTCTCTAACAGCGAGTGGTGGTGGATGTATGTGAAAGAATACACAAAGAGCCTATGCGGAGGGTGAGCTTCCCATATACCTCCTCATTTTCAGCAATCTGAAATTTGGAGGCCTCTTGAGATGGAAGTTATGTCTGCATCTGTGGCTTTGATTCTTGCCTATCGATTTTTGTAAGTTCCTTTAAATGTTTTTAGCCCATTCATAGTCTTGGCATCTATAAAATCCTGGAGCAGCGAGTTCCATAATTGAATTATATTCTTTATAGAAAAGGTCTGCTTCATCCTAAAAACTCCTAAGATAGTAGTTATTTCTCCTCTACATTTTCTGATAGAAAAAGCAGTTCTGAGGTATGATTTGCACATTGTTTCCTCCACACCCCTCAGAGCTTCATCTGTCTCTAGAAACGTTAACATCATGATTTTATCCCTCGTACCTCACCTTTGCTGCCTCTTTTCCAAGCTGAAGAACCTGTTCAGTTTGATCTCTTTTTAGCAGCCCTTCTAGGCTTGACACCATCCATTGTGTTTTCCTGAACCTTTTCTGCTGGTGCTTCTTTTTTTGCTTTGAGGTGAGGAAAAGCACTTGGAAATATGTTCTAATTAGAGTAATTTGCAAGACATCTGTGCTCCCAAGGCCATCACTTTGTCATTGATGTAATTCCTGACAGGGCTCCTGAGGGGTTATGCCTGACTATTTTAGTTTATGTATCATGCATTATATGAAGGGCAAAACCCTGTGCATCAATAAACTCATTAATGTGTTCATCTCATGCATTCTAGCCTGTTTGTTTAAACAGCCCAGTTCACAGGAGTGCAGGATATGGTAGATTCCAGGAGAAAGTTTAATTTAATCTTGTCATAGGCCGTACAGATATTAGCTCTATTAAGCATGTGGCCTCACGTTGCTGGACTGGGCAGCTACTCCTCAGCAAGCTAGGTAAGATGCCTTAATCTTTTATTTCCTCAAAGTTTGTGACCCTTTTTATGTTCTTCTTTACTCATTCCAAGAAAGGGAGGTGCTGGCAGATAAAAATAATAATATTGCTGTGTAGAGGATTAGCCTTTTACATTTGGTCCTTCGTGTTGCCAGTTAGGGCAAAAGTTAAGAGTCTCTGCCTTCTGCTCCCAGGGATGTAAGCAGTGAGCTCTGCAGCAGTCCTCAGCTGCAGGACTTCATGATGATGTTCTTTACATCGAAGTTCCATCTTTTTTTCCCTGTTTTTACTTAGAAAAACTAAGTGGCTGCTAAAAAAAAAAGCTGTTATTGTTGCATTAAAACTAGATAGGCCTCATTTTCTCTCAGCAAAGAATAAAATTCTGAGGTTGAAACTCAGAAATTTTGTGGTGCTTCCAGGGTCAGCTTGACTTTTTTGTTCGTTTTGGTAATTTGGTAATTAAAGGTGCTAAATAAAGCCAGGTCAGTAAGGCTGTATAAATCACACAGGTAGTTAATGAAACTTCACAAGTAGGTTCTGAAAATGTGGGGGGAAAAGGGATTCAAAGAAAAAAGAGGCTTAATCACACAATAGGGCTTGGGTGGAGAGGGCAAACAGCTGGATGGAAAGTGATAAGACAAAAGATTCCAAAATTATGCATAAAGACAGGTAGAAAGTGAAAAATGTGTGTGCAATTATTGACACATTGTAGTGTGTAATTCTTGATCTCACATACTGAAAAAACCCAAAACATGTAATCATGTAACCCAAAACATGTAAGCATATATTGCTCTACTTTATCCATTGTCTCCTAAAATCCTTAAGCTTGAGGCTTACCAAATGTAACCTGAGTTTTATGAGAGGAGTTTGGCTGCTGTAACTTTGCTTTCTACAGTTGTCTTTTTTTAGTTTTATGAAGAAAAGTCATAGTGTGACTTTTTTGTTTGGTTTTATTGGTTTTATTTTGGGAGTGGAACAATGAAATGTAACATAATACTGCAGACACAGAAAATATAACATGGTAGCAAATGGCAAAAGTATAACTATTCCTATCTGAAAAAATGAAGTACTAATGTAAAAGCAATTGTTTCACTCAATAAAAATTTAATTTTTCAGTAAAGATTTGGCATGATAAGCATATTTCTTAATGCTTGGATTTGGAGGTCTTTCAGATTTCATTCCAGTTATTCATCAGAAGAGTTTAAAAAAATAAAATGAAAGTGAGTATGTGATAGTATTTTCACCAAATAGGACAAAATATTTCTGTTTACTGCATGAGAATAGCAAATATTTTGTGTAAAGAAAGAGTGCAAAAAACTAAAAGAAAGTTAGGCAGATTTCTAGACAATTGCTCAACCACGTATTTTTAAGATAAAATGACTGGGTATGAGGGAGTATTCCAGGCAGCAGCCAGAAGGTACTTTGGACCATGCATTTTGCTTTGGAGTCCTACATTTTCCGACTGTGCCCACCAACTTATTAGAAACACAAGGCTAACTCCTGTTTTAGAGAAGGATGTTCTTGCCTGGAAACCCTTAGTACAGGCATCTCAAAAACTTAAGCCCACCAGTGTTTACCTCATCTGAAAGCTGCAAGGTGCAGGTTCTCCCTCATGTTATTAGAGAGGTGGCGGTGGAGCCTGGTCACAGGGGATGTGGGTGTGACCTCCACATGCGTGTGCACAGGGAAATGGAGCTGCCCGGCAAACGCACACTCCCCCAGCATGAATTATTCCTTCTTTCAGCAGGACTACAAGGAGTGAGTGAGTTGTGTAACTGCTGCCTTCAGGCACAGCTGGACCGTACAGGAGCAATACTCAGAGAGTTGCAATATGTCATCTTGTAGTAGCAGGTAGAATAAGAAGATTTATTTACATTAGCTGGTACATGGCCACTGGTGTAATTTGCATTTTGAATGGATGAGACTTTGGTATAGTGATGGTTAGATATAAAACTCATGCAGTGGCTTCTTGAGTTTTTAAATTGCAAAATCTCACCTGCCATGCTTTGTGTCCTTTTTCTCTATTACTGAGAGATCGCCCAGAACTGGTAAGCTTTCTGATTTCCAGATCTCATGAGGCTCTGAGCTTGTTGATAGCTGAACCCTGAAATGTGGGCAAAACCCACTCTTAGCTGAGAGCAAACTATCCTTGGAAAAAAGTGGAGGTGTACTATCTTTCCCTCTTTCTAGCGTAAAAACAAAAGCTCAAATTAACATTTAGGCCTTTGTTTTTTTCTATAGGAAATTCAAACATGAAGTTTCTTTTCAGCTTTATTTTTACCACCAGAATTTAAGATATTCCCCCTCCTATTTTCCCAGTACAGCCCAATGCATAGATTTAGGAAATCAAGTGCAATACATAAACAAATGAGAGAGAGCATGATCTTCACTCAGAAGCTCTTTGTTTCTTTGTTGAACTGTACTGATAAAAGCACCATGGAAAAAAACTTCAGGAATGAAATCATAGGACCACAGAATGGTTTGGGTTGGAAGGGACCTTGAAGATCATCTAGTTCCAGACCCCCTGCCATGGTCAGGGAGACCTCCCACTGGACCAGGTTGATCAAGCCTGGTCTTGAATATTTTCCGGGATGGGGCATCCACAAGTTCCCTGGGCAACCTGTTCCAGTGCCTCACCACCCTCACAGCAAAGAATTTCTTTCTAGTATCTAATCTAAATCTCCCCTCTTCCAGTTTGAAGCTGTTACCCCTTGTCCTATCTCTATATGCCCTTGTAAAAAGTCTCTCTCCAGCTTACTTATAGGTAAAAAAAAAAAGAGGCATCTTTGTTAGATATCCAAAGTACTGAGCCTTTAGCAGGCAGCCAGCATCACTGGAGCCTCCAAAAAGGAAAATAAATGAAGCTTAGACACGGATTCTTGATACGTTAAAGCTAAAAGCCAGCTCTCCTCCTCCTCAAATACCGAAACTTTCAGGAGCTCCTTACTCATTGCAAAGGGATGGAAACCTGTTCCTCTTGCCATTGACACATTATTCAAAAGGCAATTTATTCAGTGGTTATTTTTGCTGGTGTATATTTGGAACTGGTGTTTTGACCTGGGACTGAGTCTCTGGTAGGAGCAGGCAAAAGTACCACAGCATCACCTGGTTGTACATCCCTATAGCAAGTGGGTGGGGAGGACCAGGAAGGCTGCATCTCCCAGGCCTTGAGCAATGACAACATTTAGACATGCTTCTTGAAAGATGCTACCTGCTATCTGTGCCTGTTTATCTGAAATATAAATCATGGCTATCTCCTCACCCAAGGAGATAGAGCTGAACCACCTGGTGACAGACACCTCTGGGAAATCTTACAGAGCAATCTGAGCTAGTTTCAAAGAAAGAATTGGGAAGCAGAGCCTTGTGAGTATCACACAGTGCACTTCTCACACAGTGGCAAGGGAAGAAGCCTTGCGTCCCACTAAAGTGAAAGATGAGAGTGAGATCTCACAAGAGATCTCTTGAGAGTACTTGGGGTACAGCATCCAGCCTTGGGGCTCCCAACATAAGGAGGACATGGACCTGTTGGGATGGGTCCAGTGGAGAGCCGTGGGGATGATCAGGGGGCTGGAGCACCTCTACTATGAGGACAAGCTGAGTTGGGGTTTTTGAGCCTGGAGAAGGTAAGGCTCCAGGAAGATCTTATAGCAGTTTTCCAGTATCTGAAGGGAGCCTGCAAGTAAGTTTGAGAAGGACTTTTTACAAGGACGTGTAGTGATAGGACGAGGAGTAACAGCTTCAAACTGGAAAAGGGGAGATTTAGATTAGCTATCAGGAAGAAATTTTTCACTATGGGATTGGTGAGGCACTAGAACAGGTTGCCCAAGGAACTTGAGGATGTCCCATCCCTGAAAGTGTTCAAGGCCAGGCTGGATGGGGCTTTGAGCAACCTGGTCCAGTGGGAGGTCTCCCTGCCTATGGAAGGGGGACTGGAAGTAAATGATCTTCAAGGTTCCTTCCAACCCAAACCATTCTGTGATTCTATGAATCTATTCTATGAATCTCCAATTTCATTCCCAGCCTTGCATAGTGTGCATTTACCACCAGTCACAAGGTTGGGCCTGATGAGAGCTTTCTCCTTTATTGGCCATGCTGCTTGCTGCAGCTTTATCTTCTGCACTGAACAACTAGTAAACCCAAGGGTCACTCTGGCATCAGTGGCCTCAGCAGCCACCTCTCCTCTACCCTATGGCCTGCACGTGCCTGGCACAGAGCAAGCAGCTCCTCCCATTCCTCCTGGCTACCAGCCCCTCTGCTCTCCTTCCCCATCCTCCCCTCTCCTTCTCTGCCCTGGCCTGCCTTGCTGCCAGGTTTCTTAAAGCAATGTTGCAGCCATGTTCTAATCCTTCCATTCAACCTTTTGTGGTGCTTATATGCATTCCTTCTGCTCTGCACAAGGCATGGCCCCCAAATCACTAGACATAATATGATACTTAGACTAAATTGACTAATTCGCACAGGATACTTGACACAATTAATTTAGGTTTTGCCTTTCCTTGTTTGCAGAGCACTGTCATAGAGGTCACTGTTTCCTTAAAATAATCTGTTGCTTTTTCGTTTCTTTTAATGGATATATTTTTGAAGATTCTACTCACTGGAGTGATGACAGACACTTGCAATTTGAACAGTGTTGTGGATTGCAATCAGTTAAAAATAGCTGGGTGATGTATATAATAATAGTAATAGTGATATATCTTCAGCGGAGTGTGGCACAAGTGCTTGCAATGCCTAAACATTTGTGCACAGATTTTAAATTCGTTTAAGGATGCATAAGATGGAGGTAAATCAGTCTGAAATGGTAGTGATTATTCTTAGAGGGGAGAAAAAAAAATTGCAATTTTGACACATTTGGGGTCCTCTGGATATTATAATGTGAGAAGAGGAAAGTATGTATCCCATGCCATCTCTCAGCCATGCCATGCTTTGGCCAGAGCTTGGCCAAAGCTTGGCCACAGCCACCACAAGTGCTACTCTTCCTCCTGAGCTCACCACCAGACTACAACACGCCAAACCTCCTCTCGTGCTGGTCAGTGGTGGTTCCTAAATGAGGACAGAGCAACCGGGATGACCTGGATGTTGTTGCTTCAGCGCTTCGCTAATTGGGAGGAGCCAGTCAGCATCTGCGCGAAGGAGAGGCAAATGGGTGAGTGGGAGCTGGGGCCCCATGGGAGACAGCGATGTATAATGAAGAGGGAAGGCTGCACGGTGGGGAGGCGAAACTGGGAGATGGAGGTTATGGTTTTGTGATTTGCAGTAACCAACCTGGCATTCAGGACGTACATACTGAAGGGCACAGCGCTACCCAGTGCTCCCACTGTGATTGTGTCTCTGAGTATTGAAAAATTCCATATTCTTTATGGTAAAGGAAAAAGCCAGGTGAAAGTAAAAGCAAAAATGGAAAAATCTACTAGAAAAAAATATAGGAGTCACATGCTCCTGAAAAAAATCACATAAGATTTATTTAATAACCAATTCTTTCAGGACTAAAAGAAATTTCCTATTGACAAGGCTTTTCTTCAACTGATGCCAAGTACAAATCAAGCGATGTTTACTTTGGTGCCTTTGTCTGACAGAGAAGGATTGTTTCTGGCAAGTGCTTTATGTTATATTAAGAAATCAGTCAAAACAAACAAGAATGTGAAAATTACATCTTAGAAGTTATCTAAAGCCAGCATGCAGAGTCTCAAACGTTAAAGGACACCATGAGGACAGAGGTCGTTGGTTGCAGAGGGATCTGGACAGACTGGATCAATGGGATGAGACCAACGGAATGAGGTTCAATAAGGACAAGTGCCGGGTCCTGCACTTGGGTCCAAACAACCCCAGGCAGCGCTACAGGCTTGGGGAAGAATGGCTGGAGAGCTGCCTGGTAGAAAAGGACTTAGGGGTGTTGGTCGACTGTTGGCTGAACATGAGCCAGCAGTGTGCCCAGGTGGCCAAGAAGATTAACAGTATCCTGGCCTGGTGAGTAGGACCCGAAAGGTGATCATCCCCCTGTTCTCAGCACTGGTGAGACCCCACCTCGAGTACTGTGTCCAGTTTTGGGCCCCCTACCACAAGAAGACATTGAGGTGCTGGAGCGGGTCCAGAGAAGGGCAACAAAGCTGGTGAGGGGTCTGGAACACAAATCTTATGAGGAGAGGCTGAGGGAGCTGGGGTTGTTCAGTCTGAGGAAGAGGAGA
>VZRU01015930.1:25782-45801 GCA_013398155.1 Pedionomus torquatus | reverse complement strand
TCTTTTTTTTCTTTTTTTCTTTTTTTTCTTTTTTTTTCTTTTTTTTTCTTTTTTTTCTTTGAGTGCTGTGGGAGATTTGTAGGGTTCTTAGTCCAGAATCAAAAGTAAAGGACTGCTTATTGGGAGGAGATCTTCAGAGAAGACAATGTCTGTTTGCACGTGTAGGTAATGTGGGATCTAGAACAACGTGTGCAGACTTTTGCATCCTTGAAAGCTGGAGACCATTCTTGTATGTCTTCTGTCAACTCAGTATAGCAGATTCAGAAGAGTGATTAAAAGTGTAAGTATGGTGCATGATCTAAGTAGTGAGGCAGGGCGAGCACTCTTGCAGAGGGAGGCAAAAAAGAGCACCAAGAAGTTTTGGTTTGAAAGGCAGCTTTCTTCATTTTGGTCAGAGAAAGACCTTCTCTCCCTAATGCCTTTGCTAGCTTAAGAATTTGAAGACTAGGAAGAAGCTATTTCCTAGGCCATTAATTAAATTATTCTGTGTTAACACTGCTAATTTTGTCAAACTTTACAAATACTTGAGCTTAAGTTGCATATTCTGTCACTTAATCTTGTTTTCTGAAACCCAGATGATCAATCTGAAATTGCTGAATTAAAAATATCAGGATACCAAAATAGCCTATCATATTTGTTGGCGAGATGAGCTTAAGCATTATAGTTATGATATGTTCTGAGAATTTTCTTCCCTCTTTTAAAGGAAATTGCACTTCAGCAAGTAATGTCCCATATTGGTGGTGTGAAAAAGGACATGATTATTTTGGAAAAAAGTGAATTTTCAGCACTTTGTTCAGAAAATGAGGTAAAAATCACTGTTTTGGAAGGTGCTATTCTAGTACTTGGGTTTTTTTTGTTTGTTTTTCAATGATGTAAAAATGCATCGTGTACCCAAGGGGTTGGCCTTGAGGCCAGAATGGTTTAACATCTTACAACCTTCATTAATGAACTTGTTGATGGGGTAGTGTGCACCTTTAGTAAGTCTGTAGATGTTACAAAACTGGGAGCAGTGGCTGATACACCAGGCAGTTGTGCTGCCATCCAGAAGGACATCAACAAGCTGGGGAAATGAAATTATAGGAATGTTCAGGAAGTACAGGGAACTGCTGGAGGAGGTACAGCAGAGGACCACCAAGATGACTAGAGGCTTGGAGCATTTGTCTTGGGAAGAAAGGTTGAGGGAGTTGGGTCTGTTTAGTCTGGAGAAGAGAAGGCTGAGGGGGTATATGATCAACACCTATAAGTACTTAAAGGCTGGGTGTCAAGAGGAAGGGGCCAGTCTTTTTTCAGTGGTGCACAAGGAGGAAATTCTTCACTTGGAGGGTGGCAGAGCACTGGAACAGGCTGCCCAGAGAGATGGTGGAGTCTCTGTTTCTGAAGACATTCAAAACTCATCTGGACAAGTTCCTGTGCAACCTGCTCTAGGAGGACCTGCTTTGGCAGGGGGGGTGGACTAGATGATCTCCAGAGGTCCTTTTACTGCTGTGGGCTGTTGCGAGCTCTGGGCTTGTGCTGTTTGAAATATGCAGGACTAAGTAAATATGCATATATATATACATACACATGTATATCTGTACGCATACTGAGGACATAGTTAAACCATGCTCATTTTGCCTGTCTTTTCACATTATGGATTATAGTCATAGATACTGATCATGCAAATTCATTAGTATTTCTAGATTATGTGGGTTTATATACAGTAATAATAACAATTTCTTCTGCTCTCCCAGAAAATAAAACTTGAACTCCAGCAGATAAAGAAGCAACTCATGGTAAGATACCATATCAATGTAATTAGGAATTAATACCTGTCTGTTTTGCTTTAATTAAAAAATAATTGTTGCTTTCAAGATTTTTGTTTTAAAAGCTGTGCTGAATTACTGTGATATATATATTACTGAAATTGCAGCTGATGCAGTGTGGGCTGCAGCAAAAAAAATTTAATGCTTTCTTCATTTATTGTCATAGAGAACTGTGAACAGTACAAGAGGCGAAGAAACATTTAACTGAAGATTCTTTTTTAACTTGTCCTTAATTTTGATCCAGAAAGTGGCTAACTGCCATGTCATGGCTGAGTAAAGTTCTGCATTTAGGACTACCTGTTACATGTAGAGACACAACATACTTTTAGAATTAGTGCTTTCTGATTTGGAGTGGGAAATTTCTTGGGTTTTGTTTGGAGTTTTTTTGTGCATTTATTTTTGGTTTGGATTTTTTTTTGGTGTGCTTTTGGGTTTTTTGTGTATATGTGTCTGAAGACATATCTGTTAGCTGTCCAGAACTAAAATAGCTTTCAATTGCCTCCTTTAGGTCACTAAGCTTGGGACCTTTATGCTTGGTCCCATATATTTGGAGTAAATGACCTTTGCAAGAAAACAGACTCTGGAGAAAAATTACTCTGTTAATTATCATACAGATTACTATTCTAATCAGGTTTAAACATCAGTGCTGTGGGTCTGTTTATGTTTTGCCTGTCTTGAATAGCAGTCAAAACACCTTTGTACCATCAAAAAGAAGATTGTCTTGTCTCAAAATATATTATTTCAGTGCATGTGGAGTCATAAGCAGCCCTTACGCAGAAACAAGCATTCTTGTAAGAGTGATTAATATTGGAAAAAGGGAAACATTAACTGTTCTTAGGGAGTATGGTCGTCTTACTTGAGAGCAGTTAACGTTTCCTGCTGTGGTGTCCTCCTTAGCTGAAGGGATGGAGCATTCATCTTTCTCTAGGATTTGTCCATGAAACTGGCAGAATATTGGACTTGTTGAGCTACCTGACAATGTGGTCAAACTCAGCCTAGTGCCTCCTTCCCATATCTTTCCTATTCTCTTCAATTTCTTTTTGCACTGTCAAAAAGAAGAACATAAATTTCTCAAGGCTAATCCTGCATAACATACTGCGTTATGAAATCCTTAGTGTATCTGGGTTTTCAGAATACCATTTTAAAATACATTTGGAATTTAATTTTTTAAGTGCAACTTATTTCATGGTTCTAGTTGTCTATAAATGAGTTAATGTAATCCACTGGTAGAGCATTGAGGATCTGAATCATCTTTCATAAGAGCTAGATGTCTAAATTTAGCTTTTAACTGTAAATATAACATAACTTGCTATTGTGAGAATCACATTTGCTTATACTTGTTCCTCTAAAAGACAAGACACAATATTGTATAAATTTAAGAAGAAATTATCTGTTAAGTTTTTGATTCATTAAAGTATAATGTATCACGTTGTAATGACATCTAATTATAAACCAGTTAAAGTTTAAAAAATTCAGACTTGGAAATGGAGTCTAATTATTATTCATGCTGAGTGAACTCTTGAATAGTTGACACTGGTCTGCTTGTGAGATCCTTACTTGTTTTTAATAGTAGGATCTCCCAGAACATCAGCAGTCTTTTGCTTCTCCCACACATTCATCTAATCAGCAGCTTGCCTCATGACAAAATGTCAGCTGGCTGGAATTCCTGCCAGGAGGTTGTATTAAAATGGCAGCTGTCAACGAGAAAAGCAGGTATCACTTACAGCTATTGATGAAGTAAAATTCAAGTGTACAATTTACAGTAGTTTAAAAAAGCTGTTTAAAAATATAACCTGAATTCTTAAATGTCTGGAGCTTTTTCTGAAAGCCTTAGATGTAGTCTTCAGAAACAGATTTTCTTTTACGTTGGAAGACTAGAAATTGCTTTCAAAGTTATTTTGAGCATCAAGATTGCTTCATGGAGGAACTCCAATTTCCATGTGTACCTAGGCATGGATTTCTAGAAATCAGAAAGAGTTAAGGGATATACAAAATGTTCCCAGCATTTATAGAAAGTTGTACTCCCAATTAACTGCTGTTCTCAGCATTCTGGTTTTAAAAATGATTGTTAGTTTTCAATTCTGAGATCTAGTTCATACTATAGAACATGAATATTTCCTGGGGGAAGAATAGGAATACTTACAATTTTGAAAATTATGTACATTAATTGGAGAGAAGCTTGATTCCTGACATATGTAAAAAAGGCACGATATATTTGTCTATTTTTTTCTGCTTATGATTAAATAGAAAATTTTACTTGCTGCTTTATCAATTTTTTCCCATTAGGATGAAATTACTAAAGTTCGTGCAGATAACAAGTTAAGCCTAAACTTAGAGAAGAGCAGAGTAAAAGAATTGGTAAGTTTTGGTTACTTCTAGAAACATCTAAACAGTGAGTAGTCTCCAAATTTGATTAAGAGCATCTTACCAAAAGAGCATGCTCATATTAATCTATAGTATCATTCAGCTTCAAGAAAGTATTAATCGGAGTTACGCATCCTTATGCTGCTATAGTACAAGGTGCCATGTTTGGTATGTTGATGTATTTGATATTGTTTTAAGATGAAGATTTATACTTAAATTACACTATATATATATTAGATATTTAGTCTGAATATGCTAACTAGCTGTCTAGTGGTTTTCTATATTATTAGTATATCTCTGTGTTCACACTTAAGTTTACAAATTTTGTTAAATTTATTATCACTGAAGATGTTTCATTTCCTTTAGCTAGAGAATTTATAGCCTAGCTAGTTTGTGAGGAAACACCTATTGTGAAAATAATTGGGTTTGTTGGTTGTTTGTTTTTTTTTTTAATTGTAACTGATACTAGTTCAGATTTTTTTGATCTTTCACATGTCTGGTAGAACTGATGTGATCTTAAATTAGAATAACATAGATGAGGAATTAGAAGATTAACAAGTTTTTGCATTATATGTAGCTCTTGGAGTTCTGTTCCCATAGGTATTTTTTTAATAGCTTTTAGGATCTCAAAGAAACTGTGTCTTCAAAATTGAAAGATCTTTTTATGACACTTTATGTATTATTTCCTATTCAGTCCTTTTTACAGGTGTGTAGTAAAGACATAATATTTATCTTCAATCTAAGCAATTAAGAAATGATTAAGTGGATATCATTTATCTTCTCTGTGTGCCCCATGAAGTTTTTCACAATATTTAGTTCAGGTAACAGCTGTGTCAGTAATTCAGTCTAATGACTAACAGTCTGTTATCCCATGGTAGATGCTTGAATGAAGTAAAATTTGAGCACGTAGCATTCCTGTTTAAAGGCTTATACTTCATGCTAATGTTTTTAAAAACAAACCTTATGAGATGTATTAACTGTGTAGATCATAAACTTTGCAATACTTTGAGCTTATGAAACCCACGTTAGTGATAAATTAGGCACTAGTGTTTTCTAGTGTATTTATGTAGGAACCTAGAATCTGACCTCTGTCTATTGTGCAGAAGATTATTATTTTGATTGCCTCCCAGGAAAAGCAGACTGTGTATGTCAAGTTTCTCTTTTAAAAAGTTGACCAACTTTGTAGGCTTGTACAACTGTAATTTCATAGTTTCTATGAAAAATGCTCTTTTCTTTTTTTTTCCCTCCCCGTACTCCCCCACTTTAATTGCCAGCTCTGCCATGCATGAAAAAAGGCAGAATGGGAGCAGATTGTAGCACAACTGCTGAGTTGGGTGTGAGGCATAATCCAGTATTTTCTATGGTAGGCAGTGCATCATTATCATATTTACTTCAATTATAGTGTGACTTAGGACAGAATAACTAGCTTTCTGAGAATAAAACTCATAATAATTGAAGGCTACTGTGGATTCTTACTGTTGCGAAATGTCCTAAGTTTATATTGATTTATCTTGAAGCGCCAAGTAAAATATTCTTCGGATTTGCTTGGAATAAGTACTAAAGGAGAATTTCTTGATTTCTCAACACGGTGGGCAGTCTTTAATGTTTCAAACTCTAAATGCTTTCTCTTTTCATTAGTTTATTCCACTTCATATTTCTTGGATAATCCTACATTGCTTAATGCACATCTATTTTGCTGTGATTATTATCTGCAATGATACAAATGTGATTTAAAAACTCGCATTATGGTGCAAAATTCCATGTGTATTCATGTGCTCATGCATCACAGTGCTTCTAAGTTTGCTGTTAAAAATCTCAAGTTGCATCTGATAAAACTGAATTTTCTCTGCACTCTGAAAGACTTGGACTGCAGGGGAAATCTCCCTGTGGAATTTCAAGGATGGAGAGAGGGTTTAATCTTGTCTTTCCTCCTTTTTAAAGCACTGCCATTATTATAGATATAGTGATGCCTTGCAGTAAAAGGGTGCATTTCACTGTTTTAAACTGAAGTTTAAAGTCCTTGGGTCTGACCTGGAAAGTTCTAGCCACAAAACAAAATTTTAACAAATACAGACATCAAGAAAGAAGGTTGTGGAATAAAAATTATTCAGGAAATGTGTTATTTGGCTAACAGCATTTTTTTTCCCCCCCCCTCCCCTCTAGCACTCACTTAATGAAAGAAAACTACTTGAAATGAGGACAGAAATAGTGGAATTGGTAAGAACTTGGTAGCTGATTGCTACATAGCAAATCTTTTTGTACTTACGTTATAGACCTGATATTCTTCTTGACACTTCATGTACAAAGTGTCATTGTGCTTTATTTCCCCATATATCAAATTTTCATGTTGGTATGGATAACTGCAGTTTTCAGAGTAAAAAGGCTTCCATATATATATTATTAGATCCTCTGCATGTATATATGAACTGTTTGGTTATGAAACTTCATATGTGTATGTAGTGTTTTCTCTAGGTTAGGATTCTACTCTAAATGNCCCCCACTGTGTTTAATGAGACTAAAACACATCACTAGATTGATTTGGCTTCGAGGTTTTTATCAAGCACTTCGTCTTCCTTTTGTTTACTTTCTCTAGTATAGGGAGTTATCCCTAGAAGATGTGTAGCACTAAGTCATTAACTGATTCACAATGTTTCAGTAGTGCTGATTTGAAAAGATCAGCAGCTTTTGTTCTCAGTTCACAAGTTTGGTCTTTCAGTCTTTTCTGAGTAATAATTCTATCCCGCTTTCTGGCATAAGTCCTGTCTTCTGTCGTAATCAGATTCTAAATTTGTCTGTAGCTGGTTTTGTGGTAGAAGTCGTTATAACATGTAGTAATACTTTTTTACATCAGAAGACAAATTCTCAGTTTTTCTAATGTGCCGTAAATCTTCATGTTCCGATATGTTGTTGTCACAAGAGGCTCTTGGACTTCTCAGTAGCTCTTATAGTTGAGCAGTGACTGAAATGTTGGTGGGCCAAGTGGCAGGTGGAAGCTAATGTTTATACTGCTAGATTGAGATTAAGGAGGCATCCAGTTTTGCTACTTCCTAGGTTATGTGGTAAGGAACATGTAGTAGTATAAATTTCCCAAGATCACCAAATTATTACTGGATATAACCTGCTAGGAAGGAACTTTCTCACTTTGAAGGCAAGTTAACATGCGTTTGAGGAACCAAAAATATGACTTGAAGAGATGGATTAAATATCTAAATAAACTAGAAACATAATTTTGTTGCATTGTTTTTTAGCATGCACAACAAGATCGGGCTCTGACCCAAACAGACAGAAAAATAGACACAGAAGTTGCAGATCTGAAAACAATGCTTGAAACGCACAAACTTGATAATATTAAGTACTTAGCAGGTAAGGAATCTGATGGCTGTCTCTGGTGAGAAACTGTTAAACATTGGTAATTGTTTGGTAAACTCTCAATTGACTGTATTCATAAGGGCACTGATTAAAAAAAATTTTTTGTTGTTTTTTCCCTTGCTTTATACTGTAATAATAATGTGTATGAGAAATCTAAAAGACTGCCTGTTAAGAAGAGCCACAAAGTTCTTCAATGCCTGACTTAATTTATAAGAGCAGCCTGCTACATGCATTTCTAGGATTTCTTCATCTGCCTGGTGGAGATGTATGTGCAAAATGGAACAGTTCAGCTTTTCTGACTGTTCAGCACCACATGCTCTTTAAACTATCTATTGGACATGCCTGAAAATATGATAAATACTCTATAGGTGTGTATGCCTACATTATTGCCATAGGTAACTTGTATTTTGATGTTTCTCTACTGAGTGTGCAGTGCCATTAAATGAGGAGATCTGCAGAAGAAAATTATTCTCCTGAATTAGATTTTCTAACTATTCTTTCACAATGGATTTTGTCACAAGTACAATAGCATCTATTCATAGTACTGTACTTCAAGCATATCCTTTTGAGAGAACCATTACTGGAAAATAAAAGGCCATTTATTAAAATGAGAGGAAATTATTTTCTCCACCATCTCTACTCAAAAACATGTTGAACTCTGCATGGAAAAAAAAATTAAAAATAATTTCCATTGTGTTTGAAGTGCTCCTGTTGCAAACAATGGCAAATGTCTTCCGTGTGACTATCTAGGAACCAAAAGTTGATTTCATTTACATAGATATTTGAAAAATTGCAAACTGATAAGCCTCGTTAAAGATAGCTTTCATCTATTTGTTTGCTGGATACTTGATTGTGATTTAATACTCCTGTTATTCATTTCCTACTTTACAACTGTAACTTGCCATATTGATCTTTTTTGGAATGGTAAGCAACTAAAGGTTTCTTTCAGCCTTTTGATAGTTTTCCAGCCCAGCATCCCAGCATTCTTTTTTTTGCTTCCTTCTTAGTTGTCATTTTTGTGCCCCTCCACCTTGAAATTATTTTTTGTAAAATAAAGGCCTTATTTTCTTATGTGGGGAAGGGGTGGTGGTTGTACTTTTAGTGTTGTAGTAAGATGTATACATAGTGTTCTGAATAAATGTTCTGAGAGCTAATGATTTATTGTCGCCATTTTCCCCCCTATTTTTATTTTCTTTCAGGTTCAGTATTTACATGCCTTACTGTAGCACTGGGATTTTATCGTTTATGGAGATAATAAAACATCAGTTTAAAGGGACTTCCACTGTCTTGGTTTCTGGGGGGGGGGGGGAAAAAGTTTGCCCGGGTTTTTCCCAAANTCCACTGTCTTGGTTTCTGGGGGGGGGGGGAAAAAGCTTTGCCTGGACTTTACCCAAATCTTGACCATTTTATTTATTTCTTTGTAAATCAGACTGGATTGAGAATGTAACCAAAGATGTGCCTAGAACCAAACTGTACATATATCATGCATATTTTGAAATTTACCTCTGATGAAAGAATGGTATACGCATTTTTGCCATTTCCCTCCATTCTGAACTGCAGTACACCTTGCTGCTACAAAGTGTTGTATGAGCAAAGACTGGCATTCCTACCAATGGGATGGGGCTGCACGTTCTGGAGAAGAACCTATGGAATTATGTTCCGTTGCCTGTTGAGGCATGCTTGCCAGGGCCAGTTGCATTTATCAGACTGAAGTCTTGATTATTAATGTAAAACTGAAACTACGCATTTTGTGGGTTGGAGGCACTCTTGTATAAATAGAATTTGTGTTAACTGAATTGTGCTTACTTTCCTCCTTCTAACAGTTGTGCACGCAGTTACTCTGATCAAATATTTGTTTTGCTATTTTTATAACCTTACAGGTATCAGCTTATTTTCCAGGTGGCCGTCCAATCAGTCATTTTTCATGAAAGTACTGTGTAATAATAGCAGTATTTGCTGCTAATTTTATTTATAATATATTTCTAGAGGTTTTTGTGACTAACTTGCCTTTGGTATGTCTAAGTATCTGATACTCATTGCATATGCTAATTGCTAACTTTTAGCACTGTAACTGGAAGTTTGAAGTGCAGTGGAATACACCAGTTGTATTAATTTACACTAAGTGATATGAAGTGTCTCTGGTGCTGCCTTCTTGATGGAAGGGAATTGATGCTTCTAGAAAGGAAAGATATTTTAAAGCAGGGTTTTAGGCAAGGAATTTGCAATACTGACAGTCTTCTGGGTTTTTTGTTGTTTAACAAAAAAAAAAAAGCAGCCTTGTTGGTTCTTCAAATGTGGAACTTTGGTGATTATAATAAGGAAAGCAGTGGTAAAGATCCACAAGGATGTTTAATCCAGTTCTGAGCAAGCCTGTGTGAACTAGTAAGAGCAACTGCAAGCAATGAAGGCAGGCGTCCAGGGTATCCAAATATCTATCATTCCTCCACTGATTAAATGGCTGCTTTAGTACCAGAGCTGCCATCTGTGGCCCTTCAGTTAAGGGAAATTTATCTTTCTTGCTTGCTCTTAGGAAGAGAGAACAATCTATGCACTGGCAATAAATGCTATTACAGCACAATCACAGCTTTGCTAAATGAAAGTAAAGCTGTTTGGCTACTTTATGCCTGTACTGTAATAACCATTGAACTTTTTTGGTAGTTTAGAGTGCCAACTTTGATCGTGTGCAAGTGCCCAGGAAGAAATGGATGCTGTAACAATACTATGCTGGCCTGAAATAAAGAATTTTGACTATTTTATAGAAAATGTGGAGTTTTCTTTATAAGTGCAACTTTTTAATTTGAATTTAATCTCTTTGAAGGTGAGTTACTGCTAACAGGACTTCTTATAAGCTAAGAATTAGCAAAGTTGGCAGCCCCCCTAACACACTGAAGAGAAGATGGCAGTCAATACTGTAAGGAAGACTGTTATTGCTGGCTAACTTAACAGCCTCTCTAAATTGAAAAAAGCTTTATTCAAGATCTTAACATTTTTTTCTGAAAAAAAAACCCAACATTTTTTTTTTTAAATGTACTAACTTACAGGACTTGACACTTTCTCAAATCAGAGAAACAATAATTTGATGTTTGGAGTGACTTCACTGTTGATTCTTTCCGTTACATATGATACTGTATACATCTATGTAACCAGTACATCTTTGCCTGTATGGTTAAGCAACTTATTTTAGCAACTATTCAGAACTAATTTTAAATATAGGGTCTATCCTGGTAAAAGTAGATACTATGCAAGTAAATTTCTTCTCAGGCAGGTGGAAGGAGGAAGTGAAAGATTGTAGGGCAGCATTGTCCTACAATTGGCAAAGTGTCAGGTAAACCAGCACTTTATTTTTCATTTAGAACACTCACCAGAAAGTTTAAATGTCATTCAGGAAAAGTACACTATAAATAGAACATAATAATTATTTCCTAGCCCATAAAGTCTTCAAGTGTGATGTAAAAGCTTGTTACTCCTATGTAAATATATGCAAAATCTTCCTCAGCTCTCTCTGATTTTAAAGATCAGTTTAGCAATCTTTCTAATGCAGACTTAGCATGTACTTATTGGCATTCCAAAAAGGTAGAAAAATCCCTCCATATATTTCCAAAGGATATTTTTAAAGGATCTGGGACCAATGCTATTTAACATCTTTGTCGGAACCCTCAGGAAGTTTGCCAATGCCACCAAGCTTGGTGGTGTGGTCAATGCACTTGGAGGGAAGTGATGCCATCCAGAGGGACCTGGACAGGCTGGAGAGGTGGGCTGATGCAAATGGCGTGAAGTTCAACCAAGCCAAGTGGAGAGTCCTGCACCTGGGACGCGGCAATCCCAGGCACCAATANGAAGGGGTAATGGTTTTAAATTGGAAGAGGGGAGATTTAGATTGGATATTAGGAAGAAATTGTTCACTGTGAGGGTGGTGAGGCACTGGAACAGGTTGCCTAGAGAAGTTGTGGATGCCTCCAGGCTTGATGGGGCTCTGAGCAACCTGGTCTAGTGGGAGGTGTCCCTGCCCATGGCAGGGTGGTTATATCTCAAGGATCTTTAAGGTCCCTTCCAACTCTAACCATTCTATGATTCTGTGAACAAGATGTAAACTCAAAGAATGAGGCTTTTGGTGCAGGTAAGAAGCAAATACACCAGGACATACTACTAAATGTATCTTGAAACGCAACATTTGACTGTCAAATGATTGCTAAATTCCTAAGTAGGAGACTTAAGTTGGCAATTCTCTAATTTTTTTTTTTTTTTTTTTTTTTTTTTTTTTTTTTTTTTTTTATTATGCTATGCATTGTCTCTAATTTGAATTGGTAGCAATTCTAATGGTACAGAAATACTTTTTCTGTATAACTTCATAATAACGTAACATAAGTTCATATTTTGATTTTTAATTTGCAGAGCTTTTTCAAAAGATGCAAGTGAAAAATAAATGGGGCTGTTTTACCAGAAAGCCACTTCAACTGTGAAAATCTGTAGGAGCTCCCTCTTAATTCAGAAGTGTATCTATTAGTTTTCTGCCTAGCAGGAAGAAAGTAATGTATAAACCAAAAAAAAAACCCAACCCTTAATCTAGAAATTTGAAGTTAGTTTGCAAGAATAGTGATACAGCTAAAGCTGAGTTCCCTCCAGCTCGGATTTGCTTTCAGGAAGATCCTGTCTCTATTGAGAGCAGGTAAGAGTTGCAGTCTTCCTCTGCTAAAACGAGTTTGAATTTTCCCTATGAACTTGAGTGTTCATGCAGCAAAGACAGGAGGCTTTTTAAGGATTTCCTTCCTTTTGAGGAAGGAGATTGGTTTTGCAGCAAATGGAAGGATTTTCAAAGTTGCTCCAACAGCCTCTGTTTTGCAGAACAAATCAAAATCCAGAGTTCTGGCAAGACTGTATTTACTTGTAATGTGTTAGTGGGAATATACTGAATTTAACTGCTTGTCTGTCTTGCTTTCCCTTTTGTTTCCAGTAAAAAAATCTGTAAGGGAGCTGTCTCCTTTTCACTAGTATGTATCACCTAAATTGTTTGCTTGAAATGTTTTATTACTGTTAAATTTCATGCTGTCTAGCCCTTCCTCTGTTGAAAGTGTTGATTGCATCATTAATTTTCCAGAATGATGTACTGAAAACCATGAGTTAACAAATGAGTTTCCATGAGGAAACATATATTTAATGTAGGTATGAAATCCACTTCAGTTTTTCCAACCACGAATGTTTTGGTTCACTAGAATAAGTCTTATTTTAGTTGTGAGTAGTCACTTACCTGACCTTTTCATAAATGGTGAAATCCTGGCTTGGTGCAGTTACTAACAGTTCCTCCTGACTTTGGCGAAGGTGTACTTTCACCTTCTAGATATCTAGAGTCATACTGTCGACTTTCCTCATCCAACTCTGTAGATATCACACAGGAAAACTGGTGAGGTTTTTTGTCTCTTTTGCTGTTGTTGTTGTTTGGGGTTGTTGGTTGGTTTGTTGTGGGTTTTTTTTAATCAGTAAAGTTACTAAATTTCTATAACTAGTTCCTTTGAACTACTGGCTGCAAGGTGTAAGCAAATCTTAGTTTTGCATCTCCCACAGAGGTTTCAGGAATGAAGTAACCTGCCTTTCTTACGATTTCTAAATTGATCAAAACTCTGCGAGATGAATCAATATTTAACAAAATCGCTATGTAAAATGTCTCTTCAAGAAATAAGTGCACTGTAAAATTAATGATTTTTTAAATGTTTTAATATACTTAGAAAAATTGTATTTGAAAATTACTAGTTTGGCAATGGTGTTTTAATTATTTTTTCTTTAGTTATATGTATCTTGAATTTACAGGGCTTTTTGTTGTGGGGTGGGTTTCCCTGTTGTTTAGGTTTTAGGGGGTTATTTCTCTTGTCTTTTTTTTTTATTTTTTTTAGAGTAAATCTTCCGGTATAAGCAATTCATTTTCTTCAGCCGCTAAATACAAAGTTCATTCACAATTAAATATTGCCTGGAATATTGGGGTTTGCTTTAATCAGAAGCAAATGTGTACGCTCTTGGAGATAGAGGGCCTGCTGTGCCTTGTTCATTAAGCTTCCTGTAGCGTAAAACCCAATAGGTTTTTACCCTGTTGTGAACGTTTTAAAGCATTGTTGTAGATTCTTTGTTTTACACTTAAATTCTATGTGCAAGCAATTGCATCCCATCCTTAACATGCAGTTTTGTAACTAGATAAAGAACACAGAGGGAGAATATTGGTGTTTGCATGGTGTTCCTCTGAAATCTGTCCATTCCGTGGAAGAAGAAGATGATTGGTTTTCCTGGGAAGGGTGCCCAGCTGGTGTCAAAAAGAATGTACTGGAAATGAGTGAAAGTATTGCAGCAAATACCGGTCTTGAGCTAATGTTTATCCCTGTAGTGAGGCGTGTCAATATTTCCAATACCCTTTCTCCCTGTGCTGTTCTGATATGCACCCAGTCAAACCCTCAGAAATCCATTATGTTCCCCATGCTATTCTGAAATTATTTCAGATTGATTCCCCTAGTACTGCTTGTCTGTCGTCTCTTCTTGTTGCATAAATAGAAACATAACAAGGAGACAAAAGGGTTGTGTAGTGGTTTTTGGTTTGCTTTTGTTTTATTCTTGTGGGTTAGTGGCATATGTTCTGTGAGAAATTTAAACACAACTGTGTGGTCCATTAGTATAATAATGGCATCCTGATAGCAAAGTCATACTTGGTCAAATCAAGCTTGGTAAAATAACGGGCTCCAGGGTTTGGTTCAGAACCAATAGGATGAGTAATGGTTGTGTTGGCAGAGATTGGGATGGGAAGCAGGGCAGGTTTCTCAGCACAAAGGGGGAACTCTGAGTTTCTGCTGTTTATACTTTAATCTCCAGTATGCTTTGGTCTTTCTCCACTTGTTAGAAACAAGTACTCTTATGTAGGACTATCAGCAATGCATGTTACTCCGTGAATAGGCAGTGATTAAATATCTCACTTCTGATTGTGACTTTGTCCAGAATACTAAGTTGTGTTGCTCCAAGTCGTTCTCCTGTCTTTAGCCAGGACCTGTTGTTTTGTGGCAAAGGTATACTAAGCATGATATATTTACAGAGTTCTCCCAGTGATGCAATCAATGAATAAATGCAAAGGCTACTTCAGAAGCTCCTTTATAGACTACTTACCACAACCAGATCTGGATAGCGACTGGAGATTTAGGAAATCTCTTATATCGTGGCTTTCAAAACGTCAGTTCTAATGCCTTGTGATTTACATGCAGAGTACCCTTGTGTTCCTGAGATGCCAGCCAGGCTGAGGCACGAACTGCTGCCTTGGCTGAGCTACTGAACTCTTCACTGAGCTTTTAAAACCCAATAAAGCTATGGGATTAAGCCTACACTAAAAAAAAAAAAATTAACCACTGACAATATACGGATGAGACTGAGCGGGTCTAGTGGGGACACTGAATGTGGGTTTTACATGTTCATTCAGTACTTTTCTTCGATGTAATTATTTACCTCGTGTCATGTGTTATATTGCAGAGCCATTCAGAAGTACTGGGTTCTGGGGAGCTTTTAAGAAGCTGAACTTGTGTGGAAGTTGAGGAGGCGAAAGTGCGAAATAGAGCTCACAGTTCCAAAAGTCCATAGGAAAATTCTTGCAGAGATTGCAGTATTTTTGTTTCCTCTAAAAAGGAGCCTTGTTTAAAAATTAATGTGTTCTAGAAGCTGTTGACTTGATTTTATTTTGTTTTTTTTTTTTAATCCTACCCACCTTCCAGTCTACGTGTTGCAGCACACTCCGCTATGTGAATTCATCTGCAATAATCTCATCTGGGGTTACCCATGACCACAACTCTCAAAAAGATAAGATATTACTCTCTCTTGTTGCTATTGAGTAAAAAGGCATCTGAGAGTTCAGAAAAGTTTAGCAGCCTACTGTCCGCTAAGCTGTTAAATAGTTAACTTGTCTTGTTTGAAACAGGGTCCCAGTTTGCCTTAAGGTGTCAGACCACGCCTGACAGGTTATAAATGTGATGATTCATAAAATGCAGTTAGCTGGGGGGGTGGGAATGTCTAAGGAAGCTAATCCTGTTTGATAGAGAAAACAGTAGTAGTCATCAGCTAACAAAGCAAAAATATACTTACTATGAAAGGTAAATGTTTAATAGGAACCTCAGCTGCATTTACATAAATGCCAGAGTTTTGAAAGGTGTTTTCTTTTTCTGCTGTTACCTAACAGGAAAAAAAAATAGCGTGTGGTTTTGTACTTGGGCACTCCTAGCTCATTTTCCTTTGCAGTTCCTACCTTCAATAGGTCATTTGAGAAAGCATTTTGGATTTTCTTATATGCCATTTGTAATTTCAACATTGTCTTCAAGCTTTCTCCCCTGTATCCCCCCCTCAAGGTTGTAGAGAGATTTGGAGGAGAGAAGGATTGGTTTTCAGTTTGTTCTTAATCAGGGATTTTATGTATTTCTTAATGAAACAGTGTTTAATGAATTAAAATATGACCAAAGGCTCCCTTGCAAGCCTTTGCATGTTCACTGAAGTTAAAGGCTTATTTATGTGACGTTTTCATAATCAATCTTCTGATCTAAGTTTTTGTACAAATTGTATTTCAAGTAGCAATTTAAATATTCCCATGCACTGTTAGTACATCACCACATGCATCAAAACCACAAGACCCTGAGGTACTCAAATATCTCTGAATAAAACAAGCCACAGGATCATGTATAAACAGATACAAAAATAGGAGGCGGGGGGAGGAGGATTGCAAGGTGCTAGAAGTCTGTGTACCGTATAAATATCTAAGATGCCAAATAGATAAGACCGTAGCAACAGTGGAAGAAAACATAAGCAGAGCTGGTTACTTCAGTCCATAAACGAAGGTTAAGGCACGCAGTTCCTCTTGGCTCTTGGACAAGATGCAGCAATAGAGACAGGCGGCTGTTTAACAGCTGCCTTTGCAGTGTGTGTAGCTGCCTGTTCCTTTTGCTGGTGGTAGCATTGTGTTCAGCCAGAAAATGGAGGTTTCTGTGTGTTTTTCTGTTGCCCTGGGATGGAACACTTGATTGCAAATAGGTGAAGTTTTATATCATCTGTATTAGGCTTGGTGTGAGAATCTTAACAGTGTGTGTATTGGGGGTTGGTTGTTTTTTTGGTCTCAGATAAGAGTTGCTCTAACATATACTGAGTCCTGGTTGTGAACTACCAAAGGAGGACTGTTCTTTGCTAATTACTCTTACAGCGGTAACAGGTGAGCTAGGTGATGTGGTGATAAGTCTGAGACAGAACGAGCTGTAGTGATGCTAGTGAGACAGAATTACTGTTGTGAGATTAGAGAAGGTGGCCAAAGCCAAGAAAAGTGAGTTGCTTCTTGAAGCACTGATTCAAGATGGGGGGAACACTTCAAATGCATACACATAACGAAAGAGAAACACTCAGGAAATGGTAATGTTAAGGAAGACCTACGAGTGATAGCAGGTAGCAAGTTAGTTGCTAAGTTACAAGGAATTTTGGACAGCAGCTATATAGGCAAGGATGGTTTAAGGGGTCTGTGCCAAAGTTCCTATGTTCAGAGATTATATGGAAGCATCATGTCAGTGTCCAGCCATCGCACACAGAGCACAGCCCTTCTGTTGCTGGGAAGGATGTCTGTGCCGCCAGAAAGAGGAGCTGCCTTGCTTTCTGCTCCACCTAGGCCTGGGGCAGGGGGGCAGCACCAGCCTTTGTGCCTCCCTCTGTCCCATACTCAGATGAGTCCTCCAAATTCCAGCTCCCACTGGGATAATTATACCGAGAAATCCATCTTTTAAGAGCAGAGGTAGTTCCTGCCTACTTTTCATAGCACTTCCTAACAGGGCTGCAAGCACTTAAAAATTCTGCCCTCTCAGAAGAGATCCCTGCCTGCCTGAGGACAGGAAACAATGGCCCTTGGCATAATCTTTTCTGCACTGGGGATGAAATAGGACTGTTGAATGATAAAAAGAGACTCTAATCTTTTGCTGGGATCCTGAGGGCTGAAGGGCTTTTCTCCTGGAATGGATTCTAGCCTTTCTGAAGACAAAGACTGGTGAATTCAGTAATGAGTCCCCAGCTAGCCAGCATAATAGATTCACTCCATTTAAACCTTGTCTTGAGAGACCTGTATGCGGGTTGCTTTTTTTTTTAATTTGTGTTCTCTGCTACCACAGAGCTCAGATCGATGGAACTGCCCATCAAATATGTAACTAGCATTTGTGGCAGAGATTGATAAATATGGGGAAGTACAGCGAGGTACTACACAGACTTGGTTTCTTGCACTGATGCAGTGGACTGACATAGGTTGTTGCTAAAATCTTAATTGCATTCTCTTTGGTATATGATCAGTGTTAGTCAACCAGTCAGTCTTAAAAAGCCATATTTGAGCCGTATGACAGTTTTGATTCTCTGAGCTCTTTTCCTTAGTACATCCAATTTAATTTGCTGTGGATTGCTACTTGCAAGGAGTGGGGGGGGGTCGTTTCAAATAAGATGAAGGAAAAAGTACCAGGTGATATAAAATGAAAAATGCATGAAAAGTAGTATTTTTACTAAGGGTAGATTGTGACAAACTAATTTGGCAGCTTTCTTTGGTAATAACTGCATAACAGACTTTGTAGGCAAAGGAAACACAATAGATCTACTAGATTTTTGACTTCAGGTTCCAAATAATCTAAATTGAAGATACAAAGGTAATGCTGTTAAGGAGTAACTTCATGATGGCAAGACAGAGTTCTGCTCACTGGTGTTCAGGAAAGACCAGTTCAAACTGTAAGTGTCCTGGAGAGGGGCTACTGGAATGCTTAGAAACATGATTTATTTAGCCTAACAAATGAAAACTGAAGCTAAGCTGACTCTGGGCATGCTCTCAAGGGTGCTATGTTAGTAGCCAACACAAGAAAAAGAATTTAAGGTGAAGGACACAGACTTGCCATAAGTACATTTAGGATGGAAACTATGGTTCCTGATCACCAGAGAATTTAGGATTTGGAATACTGGTCCAATAGAAGCTGCAAGAAAAAATCTGTTTAGAAGACTAGCATGAGCTGACATGGTCGTATTAGCATGTGTGGTGCTTATGTTAGCACAGACAGTAGTCCATAGGGAACTTACCTCTGTTGTAGGTTTAGATAAACACTGGAGGGAAGTGCTTTCTGTCTTTTGCCTTGCTGGAAACTTTTACCAGATTTGTAACTACAGCATTATACTCACTGGTTTAAGTGTCAGGACTATGTTAGCATTTTTTACAGTAATTTCAGCAGATCAAAAAACACATGTCACGCCCTAGTGCTCAATGAGTATGAAAAAAGCTATTTTTAAAGGGTTTGGGTTTTTTTTTTAGTTTTCTAATCTTCTGCCAATGCATCTGAGATAATTTACTGTAAAACTCAAAACAGCACTAATGGCCTACTCCCCTCAATATAGCATGAGCTTGAAAGGGGAAACATCTAGATTCTGAAGTGCATTAAGTGTTATTTTCATCTTGAGATCATCTTTTAAATTCCTTCAAAGATATTTTTAATATACGTGAACATCTAATTATAGTTAAAGATAATTTGCACTTCAATTATCTTCTTCCTTCTATATCCTCAGCAGATGAACAATCCCAGAGAAAGCCTTTAGCCTGGCTGCTCTCTGACTCACTTCACCTTCTGTCCTGCTCCTCAAAGTCCAAAGGTGAAATAGGGTAAGTGTGTGTATAATATGTGTGCACACATGCAGGGAGGGCAAGCAAGGACACAACTGCCCTGTTTTACATTCACAGTGCCCTGCCCTGGTGTTTCTGCACACAGTTATGTCTGTACACACGGTCCTGGTATGAACAAAGGAGTTTCTCACACTGCTGTGAAAGCCATTTCTTAGAGAGCCAAAATCCTAGGCCTGTAAGCAATTTGGTTGTTTTACAGTCTGCTTGTCCTCCCTCTACGATCTGCACCTTCCCTTCCCTACTCAGCCCCAAACTGCAAGAGCCAACTCATTTCACCACAGCCCTTAGCGCCTTGCTCCCTTCCAGTCTGGCCACCTCTCAGGGGCACCTCTGCTGCTCCAACCTCTCCTGGTCCTGCAAGACCTCTTGCTGGAGACCTGGAGCAGTACTTCAACAGCTGGCCTCAGCCTGAGCCAGACTGATAGTCACAACCATTTGGAGGGGAAACAGATAAAATGGAAGCCTTTCCTGGTATTTAGTTTAATGACACGGGTCACCTCTGCTCCTTTTCCATTCACCACCTCCAAACGCTGGTTATCATCCAGTTCTCAGCTGTTGCGGTGCTGCAAGCCTTGGTTTTCTCATGCTTTTTGCCTTTGATGGCATGACACAAGTGTGCTGTTACCCTGCCCTCATCAGCCAGCAGGACAGTTGTCGTAACGGAGATGTTAAGGTGTGATAGGGAGAGGAAGTTCAGTGATTTGGGAGGTGCAAGCTTCCAGCTTGTGTGTCTTCAGTTATTTACTACTTTGGGTTTCCTGGGGAGAAACAGACGAGGCCCTTTAAAGAAGGTTCTCCATTGGC
>VZRU01015930.1:0-21836 GCA_013398155.1 Pedionomus torquatus | reverse complement strand
CAAACTGCATTGCATTGTCTCCCCCCTCATCATTTACAAGTTCTCCTTTCTCTTTTCTTTCTATTTGTTTGGTTGAATTTTTTTGTGTGTGTGTGTTTTTTTTTTAACTTGCTGGTACTCACAGTTGTGCTATAATTGTTATTAGAAAGCATCAAGGAGGCAAAAATAGAGTGGGCTTCAGAGGCCTTGTCTGGAGTTCAGATTTAACTGCTTGAAAGCATTTGCTTTTGTTATACCTTCATTTAAGCAATTAATAATATGAGTGAGTGTAGCACAGGGCTTCTCTGTGTGGTTAAAGTAATGACGTTTTTCCATCATGGCACATGCCTGGGAAGAAATCAGAAAGTGTTTTCTGTATGGCATGAGCTGAAACCCTTCCCTTGCTGGCAAAAGGATAAAGGTTGCCTTGCAGCAATTTTTAATCCAGGAATGCAGACTCTGGGGACATGAAGTCTCTTGAACACCAGAGAGAAGGAGATTTGGAAGGAGCCTGCAGAAACTGTGGATGAGTAACCTAGGTTATTGTGTTAATGAGATTGTTTTGCTTTGAGATCTATAAAGAGAGACTGAGTCACTTTGTCTTGGCCTCTGTCATGGGGCGGGAGCTACGATTTATTTTTAATGACCAAAATAGCTGTACAGCTGCCAGGGAGTACCTTGATTCCTGCCTCCCCCACCACCCCAGCTATGTGGGAGAGTTACAGGCAAAGTTTCCTTTTAGCTTCCTCTATGCCACCAGCCACTGTTCTCCATCAGCACCTCTCCAGACGCCCCTTGTGTCCCTGGCAGCACCCCGTGTAACCTCCAGGCTCTTTAGCTTCTCTGCTGGTGTTTGATGAGATCACTTTCCCCCCCTGGGGGTCCAGCTTTGCAAGTGGCTGGTAGCATGGACCCCCCTGCCTCCCACTCCACTTTCTCTGGGAAACATTCCCTCCCGGTAGGGGGGAACCTCTCTGTGCTGTTGGGAGCCCCCTTCTCCAGGGAGGGTGGCTTTCTTCTCCTTGCAGGCATTGCAATGCTATCAGCCCCCCGCTGAGGTGGTGTTTGATTTCCTCGTTTTATCATTGGGCACTAAGTAAAGCATTTCATGTCTATAAAAACATGTATATTATATATCCTGTTACAGTGATGTAACAAACAATGGGCATAGGCTGGTGTAAGTCCCTTTTATACAGTTTATTAGGCTCCCAGACAGGGAATTCATGGTATTTTAATTATATTAATGTAGCTGCAGTTATACGTAGTTCTCTGTGTAAAAATAGGATGAGAAAAATCCCCTAGGTAAGAGAAATTTTTGCTGGCCCATTTTAGAAAACCCTTCCCATGCACAACTTTTGTTTCAGGTGTCTTGCTGTTCTTCGTACGTGAGGGAAGCTCTTGTAATGGGGTGATTTGACAAGTAATCATGTTTACTCATAAAGCAACCTATCTAACTCCGTGCCTGACTAAACTAACTAACTACGCAGTTATATTTCTGCAACTCAAGCCTTCTGTGCTGTGCCCCGTTCCTTCTGTAGGTTTGTTTTATTCTCTCCCGTCCTACGTGTCCGTCATCCAGCCGATGTGCTCCGTGAGGGCACGGCGCAGCGCCCAAGGCGGTGTTCTGGTCACAGATACGTTCCATACTGATACGGTTTACAGCTCAGTCGTTCTGATCAGAATTCAGAGGTGATACTGATTTCTCCCCTTCAGATTTTTTATTTTTAAAACTCACCTTCGAGTTTACCCAGACTTGTATTCAGCCTTATTCATTGCTTTGAGCATTCGGCAGAAGCGTCACTAGAGCTCTTATGCGTTACCCCCACAAATATGAGCATTCATATGGTTTATAGTAGATGTAGCAGAGCTACATCTACAGAGTATCAGGCTCTAGGGCTCCAAAACTTGCAAAATTACTTTCTTTAGACTGGCATTAACAGAGCTACACCCAACAGCACTGATCAGAGGATGGAGGCCTAGATTAGAAAGTGCTAGGCAGGAATTCAAACAGACTATGAAATTGCTGGACTGGGCAAAAAAAAAAAAGCTGTTAGCTTGGTAAGTCTGTCTCATTCATTTTCTTCCTTTCTCAGCACAGTGCAACTACAATTTCTATGCCACATACTGTTCCTAAAAATATGTTAATATTTGTTTCAGCTCACACCAGGCAGTTAGTAGATTCTTTCCTATATTTGTGACTGCTTGACTTTCAGCTTCTGTTTATTTGTTCATTGTACTTTTTAATTCCTCAGGGGAGGAGACCCCAACCACTAAAACTAGTTTTATCAAATCGTTCGTTAACCACTGTTGGATTTTTTTTTTTTTTTTTTAGGCTGCTAAATTAGGAGTTAACTCCAATTTCATAGCTAGTTTCTTCAAGTTTACCTGAAAAGGGCAGGGTGGAGAGGGAAGATAGCTTGCCCAAGTTTTTATGATTTGTATTATAGCTATTCAGGCAGAATCAAAAGAAGTATGAAACAAGGAGTGCCAACAAATTTCACAACGATTAATGTTTGCATCACTGATAAAGCACAAGAAGAAATGGCATGGCATGGTAAGAAGTAAAAGTGTTCAGAAGAGGGTGTGGCTGTGAAGGAGGAAAAAAATTAAAGTTAAGTGAGTCAGGGGAGGTATTTTAACAGGTGACAAAATGGCCAAGAACAATTGTACTGACTTTTGGTTTGTAAATAGGGGAGAAGAGGCAATTATGGATATCCCCTATATGGACACAGGGGAGATGAAAGGGGAGGGAACATAAAAGAGTGGTGTGACTTTGAGAGAAAAGTTTGCAAAGTCTGAATGTGGTCTGGCTGCCTTGGGATAGAATTGGCTCTCACTAGTCTAAGCAACAGAGTAGGACAGAAGAAAGGAAAATGCTTATATGCAGAGTAGATGGATTTGCAGTAGCCCTTCAGAGGGCTCCTCAGAAGTTCAGTAGCCACCATGTGGAAGCTGAATTGGCAAAGGCACTTCCCCAAGAAGACACAGTGGCTAAAATGTAGGACTGGGTGGATGAAGTGACCAAGATAAATCCACACATCGCTGATGCTGAACGCTGATGTGACTGGGTACTGATCTGCAGGGAGAGGCAGAAGAGAGAAAGCCTGCTGAGATTTCCATTTCCATGGTGAATGGGAACGGAAAAGGAAGCCTCAGCTGTCAAAAGGGAGAAGTGAGGATGGAGTTGTGGCAGCCAAGGAGAGTTAAGTGTTGGGAGGAAAGATAAAGTTGCCAGAGAGATGACAAAAGTAAGAGACATGGATTGGTGAAGTTATAAATAAAGATAACATAATTTAAGGAAGCAGAAGTCACGAGAGCAATTTTATTAGTGCAATGAGAGTAGGTAGCAGAACGTCAGAAATGCAAGACAGTAGAAAAGAGGCTTGGAAGTACTTGCTATACATGATTTGTGGTATTAGTCTTGGTGAGAAATGAGCTAAGGCAATTGGAAGATGTTGTGAATATTAAGAATAACAGTATGTACCGCTAGAGGAAAGTTAGTGGAGTCTCCGAAGGACAGAGGAACAAGAGAGAGAAATGTTAGGAGCGTGTGAAAGAGAAGTTGTGTGAGTCTTAGTATCTTTATGAGTATGTCTGCACAGCCTTGCACTGTAAAATGGAGAAGTGATAGGAGAAAGCTTGTCAGTATGGATAGGGAAGACTTTTCAGAGACTTTTCTTTACGCTGTCTGAAAGCTGATGGATGTACATCTTTAGTGTGAAAGCTGGTTTTTGGACAAACCAACAAGATGGATGGGAAGAATAAAACATAAGAAGAGAGAGTTAAGGGAAAGGAGGGAAAGATTTTGGTAGGTGAATATAGAACTCTCTAATTAGCCTATCTGTTGTTTCCTGCAGCATCACCAATTCTCCGTATCTACTGTACTGAAAGTCTGTGTAATGAAAGGT
Source organism: Pedionomus torquatus (assembly GCA_013398155.1). Lineage (NCBI taxonomy): Eukaryota > Metazoa > Chordata > Aves > Charadriiformes > Pedionomidae > Pedionomus > Pedionomus torquatus. The sequence continues at coordinate 17,949 of VZRU01015930.1, read as the reverse complement.
CAGGATTCAGGTCACTTGACAGACAGGCAGATGTACCTGTTGACTTCTAAGCTTACGCCTGCATCTCTTTTGTCAAAGATGAGAAGCAGGGAAAGAAAAGCCAGTTTTCAAAGTCAGGGTCAGCAGAGACATGCACATAATTTGCATTTTGCTTTATTAATGTGGGTTAGCTCAGCAGGCAAAGTCCAGCATACTGATAAATGATTTCATAATGGGGAAAAATAGGGTCAGTGACTGCGAATCATCTTTTCCCCTGAAGTAAATAAGGTGACATTGGTGGGGTGATATGGAGGGGGCCATATTTCATTTCAGCTGGGAAGTACAGATGTAGGCTGGCCCAAAAGGGCTCTGAATATTTAATCAAGGAAAAAAATATGATGGAAAAAGAGGTGGAGCTAGGCCCTGCAGTTATCTCACAGTCCTCTTCCTAGGTGGTGGTGGTTAGCTCCTGTTGTATTGGGTCCATGTGTTCTCCCACTGTGTCTAATCTGATGAGCTCACAGAGCTGGCTCTATCCCTGGTTTCTTGCTCAGCAAACCCTCTATTACCCCTCCCTGGAAATGAGACATTTTACAGCTTGGCTTCTATAATCTCCCAAAACGTAACTGCTCCTCCTTTTACCCCATGCTCCCCATGAGCTCAAGTGCAGGTTTTATCTCTCCCTCCCTATAAATTAACACTGGATTGTTGAGGACAGAGCATCTCTTTATTGACGTATGGACACAGAAGCAATTGGGCACATGCGTTTGAGAAGTGCTAGCACTGATCGTGCCCTATTCAAGGAATGTATAGGTCTGTGCAAAATAACCAGTATCTATGTGTTTTTCCTTGCCAGAGTCTTCTGAGCTTTTTTGGGCTGAGGTCAGAGACTCTGAAGCCTTCTGCTCTTCTCTAAGTCACAGGAAACTTCTCTAGTTGTGAATTGGATCTCACAGCTAAATTGACATGCCATGAAAGGAGGATTGTCTTTTCTGTTCAAGCTTTCTGTCCCTCCAAGTGCACCCCCAGCCTGTCAGGCCTGTGGTGGGATTAGACAGTTCATCTCTCACCTGATTCAATATTACTTGCTGCCAAAAGGGGAGATCCCACTCCACCCCCTCCCTAGCTGAGCACCACACCAGCTTCCATTTCTGTGGCACTGGAGCTCATCTTGCCTCCCAGCAAGGATTTCAAGGGACCTAAACTAGTAGAAAACTAATTCAGCCAAAGAAAATGAACAGTATTTTTGCTGGATTAGTTAGATGAGCCATCCCACCATGATCACCTGAGCACAGCCTGGCGGAGGCAGGACTGCCCCAGTGGGTGTCAGAGAGCTGTTAGAGAGACTTGGCTGCATCATCACACCATGCCCTATAGTACTGAAGAATCCATGCTTGATGCTGGTCTGTGTTCCACCTCTGAGAAAATTCTTCCATTTCCTCACTCCTAGACATCAGGCAAACTCAGCAGAACTTATTCAGCCTCCAGCTATCTGACTTTCTGAAGATCCTCTATTTTCAAATGGGAGCGATTGAGCTTTAGTAACTCTTTGCTTTCTCACTTCTGGAAGGTGTGTGACATGGCCCTGACAGTTCAGCTCTGCATCCACTGAGACATTTGGTAACTCAGCAATTTCGTGCCAGAATACAAAAATTATACACAGGCATGGACCCCAGATTGTCACAGCTAGGCAAGATGAAGGACCTACACGTTGATCCAGAGCAGATGTTATTTTTCTCCTGATTATACTGGCTCTGCTACCAGAACCAAAGGACAGGTACTGAATTGAGATGAATTTATGTGTATTTTATATTGAGACTGACATTTCTTTCAGTTTCCAGCACTATTATTAAAATGAAAATGTGGAAGCAATGCCACATTTTGTGTTCCAATTTATTGGTGTAAATGAAGTAACATTTTTCTTTTTTAACCTTTGAACAAAGTTCCTTCAGAAAACTTTTGGTACTTTCTACTTTGGCTTGCAGTCACCTTACCTATTTTGTGTGTGTGTGTCTGTGTGTCTTTTTTTCATTCATGCCATAACTATTGGGGCACAGCTAAATCTAAATTTCAGCAACCTGTTTAATTTTGTGGATCCTGGCTCTATAATGTCAGAAAAGAAAAGTTAAAAACAGGGTAGTGTTGCACACTCTAGTCTTTTGCATAATATTTATATCCTGCATGAACATAATAATTTTGCTCAGACCTAAAATATATCTAATATAGAAAACCTGATAGAAATGAGAACAACTATTTTGTCTTCAAATCGGGTAAAGGCATTCTATTGTGTTGACTTACATCATAGTGCTATAATACCTGTAACAGACAACACAACTACTTCTGTAAGCCTTTGATTTGCTTTTGTCTAAATAATACAATAAAATCTTCTGAGTAAATAAATGTGCATCCAGAAACTTTGCATTGTTACGTAGGTTCCTAAACATAGCATTGTGTGTTCATTATGAAAGGAAAACAGACAATTATTCTTTAATTACCACCTCTTAGCTCTTTTACTTACCTAGAGATACTGGTATCTCTAAAGAAAGGAGCCTCCCCCTCTCCAAGGCAGTTATGCCATCACTGTGTCCCACAGGATGCCTTGGGCTATGGGGCCCTTGCAGCATGGCAAAGAGAACGTATTTCAGACCAATACAGAAGTGGGTTCAGTGACTAAATGTGGAGTTAATGGTTTGGTTTTTTTCATAGGCTATGCTGATGTGGTCAAAAGGCAAAAAATGAAAGTGTCTTCCCTTCTCTCACTTGCAGGAGGGCCCGCGCTTGCTACAGCAGCACAGACAATTTTGAATGAATCATGGGATTCCAAGAATTAATGACAAACCTCATCACGTGGGCAACCCGGAGCACAGGAGCTGCCAGAACAATGCGGTGACTAAGGAGGCTGATGTGATAACTGGATGTAGAATACCTTCCACAGGAGTACAGAGGTAATATTACATTAGCATTAAGGGAATAGTGTGTTTTGCTCTGGTGCCCATGCTTGAGAAAAATGGCATTGACAATTTAGGCTTCACAAAGGAGCAATAAGAGTTACATGATATTGAAGCAAAGCTTGACTTATGGTAAGAGACTTACAATCAGTCTCTCTAGTTTATCGAAAAGCAGACTAAGAGGGAACCTGAATGGTAGGTTGTGCAGGTTCTTAACTGCAAGGGGCTCTGTCATCCTATGGACAAAGACACAGCAGCCACATCCCGTGGCAGGAAGCAAACGCTAGAAATAAAGTGGATAGATTAGTTCCGGGTAAAGATAGCAATTAACTTCATCACATTATTTTGCTTGGATCATATTCTGGCTTAACAGCCCATTTAATTAATACGGCAAAGGTACCATGAAATATGTGCGTGAATAATTGAGATGATACGATATGTAAATAGGGCCAAATGCAACTACCAGAGCTTAGGGAACTGAAAAGGACTGACTGGGACATCTGCATTTGAATAGCTCTTAAGGGAGGATTGTGCAAATGAAGGGCTTTCTTGCTGCTATGGGCAATTTCAGGAGATGCCTTCCAAAAATTGTGGTTGTCCTGTATTCCTTCCTGTGCCATCTCTGCCATGTTAGCCTGTGAAACAGTAGGTCATTCATCTTCAAATTCCTCCTTGGGGTTAAATTAAAGGGTCACAGAATCACAGAATTGTCAGAGTTGGAAAGGACCTCATCTACTTGTCAGAGTTGGAAGAGATCATCTAGTCCAACTCCCATGCATGTGTTCAGGGTAAAATACTCCCGTGCTTCTCTCCCCATTAAAATCAATGAGTTTTTAGGCTGTCTGAAGATAAACAGAGAGTTCAGTCTTCCCTAAATGAAGCCAAGTAGCCTACTGATTGTGTCTAGGTAAAGAGCCGTTAGGGATCTTTCTTTCATTTCTTTGACTTCACACCAGTTTATTTCACATTGTCTGTTTAGACACCAAGTGCTTTACAGCCCAAGCTGTCCTTTCTATGGATGTAGTGTTTAGCACAGCTGAAGCCTGTCTTGGTTGGGAGTTCTAGATGCAACTTCAATGCAGATAATAGAAATTTATAATAAAGCTTGAATAAAAGCTTAGTCTCCCATGCTGTATAGTTTGACATCAGCACTGCTTTATCACTGCAAGCACTTACAAAAGCTGCAGTCTTTGTGAGAGGACTCATCAGATGCTGTTGTAGAAAGATTTTGTCCTTTGTCTCCTATCAAATGCTTCCAGAACTGGACTGTTTCTTTTCCATGGTCATTACAAATTAAGACCACACACATTTCATGTGCTCAAAGAAGAGCAAAAGAAATCAACATTTGCTAAACAGAAATTAATCTGAATCTAGCTAAGGACTGAAATAAATAAAAAAAGACTTTGAGCATACATGGGCAGTTGCTAGGTCCTTGGGTGTCTGCCTGCCCTCAGCTCTCCATACATAGATCTAGTTCTATCAGACCCTGGTTGAAATTCAAATCAGTTTCAGCATTGCTGCTGCCTTTTCTAATTGACTCTGTCGATACACTCAGCTAGTGGGAGGGACAGAGGAGGAGAGCAGGCAGGAAGGATGGAATGATTTTTAACACATGCTAGGCTATTTCAGCAAAACATTATGGACGTGGGGGGCCTGACGCTGCACAGGCGTCGGGATTCCCCATGCCCTGCCAAGGAGCACCCTGTCAGAAAACCAAGACATATATTTATTTAGTAAAATATTAGAAGTATTAGGCCCAGACAGCGGTTGAAAACCACAGCTCAGTTGGCGACAAGTGCTGTGCAGCAGCGGAAGTGAGTGGAAAAATTCCGGCTGACTCATCCATAATTCATCTGGTGTCCCAGGGAATATGCGCAACGGAGCGGGATCCCTGGCACTCCTGCAAGGGAGAGAGGTCTGCTGCCCTGGTAAGACATCGGCAGCCACCAGCCCTCTCTCACCCAGGTAACCTTACAGTCTCCCTGTCTTGCTGTGGGGCTGTCCCACCACCTCTGAGAGGGACTGGTCTGCCCCGCTGCAGCACCACAGCCCAGGGAGGCTTCACAAAGATGCTGCTGTGAGGAAGGGTCACAGCCCCGGACCTTGGGATAACACAGGCAATGACTCGAGGAATCCATCCCAGCCTGTGCAATATTCACATCTTCATACCTGTGTTGTGTGAGGTAAACTCTGCTTTGAGTGACTCTGCTCCTGGTATACAGCCTCCTGCTGGGCTGCCTTTCCAAGGGCTCTTGGCAAACGGCTGGTTGGGTGCCATTAAACCTTAATGATCTGTTCACACAGAACCCAAAAGGTAGGCGGCTGCAACCCAGGGCACACTAGTTTTTAAGCCTGACCTTCAGCTTGGAGGTAGCTAAGCAACATATTGCATGTTGAGGGATTTCAGTCACTTGGTGAGGTTATTTTCCAAGGTATGACCGGCCTGAAGAGACAAGTAGAAAGTCTTGTGGGCTGTCTGAAAGAAAAACAGAGGAAACCGGATGAATATCACAAACTGTGATTTGCAGTTATGTGCAGTAGCCTAAACTCAGAGGAGCTTGCAAGAGAATCTTATGGAAAAGAATGGTGACAAGTAGTGAGGAATAATTACATAGACAAATGAAAGTAGATGTTAATTACTTTATCTTGATCCACACATTTCTTGTACTACCCAGAGCTGAAGGAGCTGAATCCTTCAGGACTGACTGCTTCTACTGATTTTCTGAAGGGATGAATGAAGTTCAGAGTACTCAAAACACCAAACCTGGAAAATAAGCTTTGTGGGAAAACTGTTAGTCCTGGGCCTGTGTGGTCAGCCCCACAGCCTAGGCAGAGTGGGGAGCTGAAGAGCATGTACATGTAGAATTGCTCAAACACAAGGGCCTAGAGATGCCCAGATGGATGGCAGAAGCCCCAACACCTGTATATCTCTACACCATAACGCTTGCTGCAGTGGTTAACTTTTACCTGAATGCTGTATCGGTGAGAGCATGAAATAATTTGATGGAACGAGATTCAGAACTCATTAGCTAGCCCACACAAGTCAAAACCATCAGTTACATTCAGAGTCTGCAAATGTGTATTTCTTCTACTTCCAGAAACTGTATTTCAGCAAATTATCTATTCAGGGCTGTAGTCAATGTCATTACCTTCAATCATTAAAAAAGAAAAGAAAATAAAAGAAAAAGATATGACATAGAGACATGATCCAGAAAATGTAGCATGTTTTAATAATAAAAAATTTGCCTTGCCAAAGCAAAGTTTCTTTACTACATGATGCTTAATCTCACATATACTTCCATGGTTATTTTCTTGTCTTAAATCTAATTACTTCCCAGTATTTTAGTTTGTCATATCTATTTTAATCTCATGTTCTGCCACTGTTCCCGAGAGTGCACTCCATTGCACAATTCTCAGTATTATTTATTTTGAGGCAGCTTCTGGGATAAAGAATTAGTCCTGGGATTTATCCACAGTTTTGACACTGGCCAGCTGGGTGACTTCTGGCCAAGTCACTGCACCTCTTCACCACCATCTTCCCAGCACTAAGAGTTGGGTAATAACCTATTTTGAAAGCATAGGGAGATATGCAGATGAAGTGCTATATAGTTTAGAGTCCATGTTTACAGCAACAACTTCACTCAGGTAGTAGAATTATGTAGGTTTTTTATTTCCTCCCTTTTTTCTCAGATGGAAACCTGCAGAGTAGTATCTGTCAAAGCGCTTATTAACTTATAACAGAATTGGCAAAAACAGATGATCACAGAATGTTTCTTTTCCTCAGTCTGTTTAAAGCAGGCACAACAGTAACAGAGGCAAGCTTTTAAACTATTTGACCTATTTGGAACATGTACAATCAGTGCAGACTTTGCTTATTGGCTATGATTTTTGTTTTCTTAAGGTGGCCTCTAATGGAGAAACTACAACATCTCTTATACCTTTGGCTGTGTGCACCCTCAGCCCAGCCAGGCAGGGGTGCTGCTGGAATTGCAGCAGCCCCAGGACACAGCAGGGAAGAACTGCCTGTATTTGAGAAGAAAGCCTTGCTGCAACGCTTCCTTCAGTCCTGCCTTGAGAGTTCAGTGAACTCCACACAGAAGGTCTGTCAAGTTAGGAAAGTTCCCTGAAGTGTCTGCCTCTTCAAAAAATACACAACAGCCAGATTAAATCTATCTTGCAGTGACCTTCGTGTCATCAGATAGAGGAGTCTCTAAAGAGATGTAAGCACAACGGCCAATTAATTGTGCTAGAGATTTATGAATTAATTTTAAATGATGTTTCCTGTTTCAGTCTGATGCGTGATCTTCTCTTAAAAAAAGCAAATTCAAATTAGCACTAAATATATTTAATTAAGTAGCATCAACTATGGGAAAGGTCCTTTCAACTCCGTAATATATATAATCACGTTACTGTAATCTTATAGAGTAATCAGGGTACCTTTGCTCTGAAGCTGACATTTGGAGTTCAGCCATACATCGAAAAAATCCCCCCAAAAGGGGGTATTAATCAGATAACTTCTGGCTTGCCTTTTCATTATTACCTCATGTTTATTTCCTCAGTTACGTGCTGCAAGCTCAAGCATTGCGTGCTCCTTAGCAGCAAACATCTCCATTCCTGTTCGGATACGGGGCCCTGGCTTTGGCACCTAACATGTGCACCAACATGGAGCTTGATTTACCAGGGAGAATCCAAAAGAGTTCAAAATCCTGCTAGGACAAGTGAGATTTGAGGACCAGGACTAGGACTTTTGTTTTGGAGTTGCTAGTCAGAAATGTTTGCGGTGTTGGAGTCCATGCTTTGTCCATCATCTGAGCGCTGAGTAAACAAAGGCAAAACTGTGCAGTGCCTAATAAGTTGATGTTTATTTTAAGAATATAATCTTGAAATGCCAAATTCAAGAGTTTGTCTCATGCATCTGTTGATTTTGTAACTAAAGCACTGTTTGTCAAATTGTTTACCTCACTGCTCGGTAATTGTGGGAGGAAAACATGTAAGTGGGTGGGAATTGTGCACCACAACAACGAACGTAACTCTCATTTAAGGCACAGGATACGAGAGAGAAGAATCAAACTGGAGCCAGCTGAGGACAGCTCTTTTACCAGGCACTCAAGTTACCCTAGGAGGATTTTATCCGACCCTTGAAGCCTAGCTGGGATATTTCTTCTGGTAGAGCTACACCTGTAGGGCAGGGCAGGCAGGGTGCAGACATTTTACCACAGTCAAAACCACATGAGCCTGGCCACACTTTGTGGTGTTCTCAGCAGCACTGAAGGAGCATGAATTAGTGAACTTTTTTTATGTGTGCATTTGTAAAAGGCACAATACTGGATGCTCAACCTCACTGAGGAGGCAACATAAATATACTGTGGTAATGACCTTCAGGATGTGGAAGCGACTATTTTATCACTTAATAAGTAATAGAGGAACAATTCAGGCTTTGCTAATTTGACAATATCTTTAAATTCAATAGAGTAGTCAATTCCTGGCCCCTTCCTACCATACTTTTTAAGTTCTGCACTAAGCATTGGAGGCTAGATACATACCTGTACACTATGTCCCTTTTTCTCAGTTAAAAATTAAAGTAAAAGGTCATTCTCAAACAGGCTTAGAAACTATGCAGGGGTTTGACAAAATACAGGGCTAATTCTAGTTGTATGCAGCCCTTCCTCCTCTTCCTATCTTCCCCTGTTTTTAGGACCAACACTGTCTGTTCCAGAGCCAGAAAACACAAGCTCAGATAACCATCACTTGGCATCTCTCACTGGCCAATTTTTAACTGCTGCTTTCGCACACATTTATTACTAGCTGTTCATTAACAAGAAATTATTAGTTCCTTGTTACAGGGGGGAGGTGTCCTAAACTTTTCCTGCACTGTTTTCCCCGCAACTTTTGCTGGCTTTGTCTTTGCCAATACCAAGCTGTAAGCGCACACCTGACCGTGGAACGTCTAAAAGATTTGTGTGGCTGCATTTATATTCTCTGTGAGTAGATGTGGTTATAATACTTCTTTTTCCTGCATTTTTCACTGTGATTCAGTATTCCTTCTGTACGTAAGACTCTGCCACTTTAATTATGGATCATGCTTCCATTTAAATTGGTAGAGAACTCATATTAAAAGTTTGAAAGAGAAGTTGCTGCCTTCTCTGCTATTAATAGTATTACTGCTTTATGTAACTACATGATTCCCATACAGTGGATAAATTATAACAGACAAATAAGCATCTCTGCCCACAAGGAAATTTTACTTCTGCATAAAAAGAGATGAAAGGATACCAAGCAGGAAAGTTCAATGCAGAAAACAGGCTGAGGTTTGGAGGGTAGAGAGAAAATGCTGCAGAGAAGCAGCAAGTCTGCAGAAAGTCAAATCTTATTCTAGTGATGAGGGGCAGTCAACAGAACTAGGGCCAGCATTAGTGTCTCATACTACGTACAGTGATGCTTTGATGAGCGGTGACAATTGAGATTTCAGTAACTGAGGTGAAAAGGCTATTTTTCCTATGAAGGTGTTTAATTTTGCAACTGTATTTCCTCTTGCCCAAGCTCTGTCTCACCTCTTCCTATAAGCCAGGGATGACATGTCACTGAATAACATCTCACTTCAGCTGCGCTGCATCTTCAGCAGCTTTTGGTCTCACCTCTTCAGCATTTTGCCAGTGCTACCTCCTCTTCTGCTCAAACACAAAGCTCAGGCAGGAAAGCAGGGCAACGAGCCAGTTTGAACCCACTGCTGCTCTTCCTGCTGGGCCACCTGTGTGCCAGGTTGGGCTGCAAACACAGCTTGGTTTTCCGCTGACCAGGAGTGGCAAGAGGCTGCTTGGTGGCACCTAACAGCTCATATGAGACCCACAGGGGCCAGTTAAAGACCCTCATGCTGAATTGCATGAAATAAAGGAACTCATGCTGCAGGCAAAGGCTTTGGAGAGCAAAAGCATGCTTTGATCAACATGCTGTCTCTAGAAGCCAAATGTGTACTAAATCACTAAAAGCAAGCAAAGCCCCCACAAATCATACTATCTAAAATGACACAGATTTAAATTTTCCATACAGTGAGTTTAAAGTAAATATCTCATGCCTGTAAAAATACTGTAAGACATTATGAAGGCTTCGAAGTCAAGTACCCATAGTAATAAGAAACATGTTAATTTGGATTAAGCTTTGCAGCTTTAATTCTTTCCTTCTGAGTGCACTTGCATCCTAGTAGTCTTCATTTGTATGATCACACATAACTTTTTCCAGAATGCCTGATTAAGCAGGAACCTGTTCACCTGTTTTTACCAAATATGCCACAATGGGGAGGGATGGGTGCCTGTCTTTTTCCATCAACTGCTGGCAGGAATGAGGTGAGAACTTAAGTGAGATATTTAATGTGCTGGTCAGCAAAGTGATTCCTGCTTCTAGTACTGATGCAGAATACTCTTACTGGGCATACTAGGTTTGTTCCCAGTAAAGCTCACCACAAGTGACCAGTAGTCAATGCCCAGTGCAAGCCTTCTGCAGAGAGAAATTATAGTGCTTGATGGCTTCTGGTACGCTTCCACAGCATGTCACTCACTGACTGAGAGGCTGGTGTGGCCCAGGAACCTTATGTCAATCAGAACTGAAACACATTTCTCTCTCTCTCTGCACCAGTTTGTACTTTTCTGCAGGCTGGTGACAATTTTTAGAAATGCATTTTTAGGTTCCTCAGAGTCTCAAATGAACTTTTTTTTAGCATTGACCCTCATCTAAAAATCCAGGATGGTTGGCATCACAAACAAGAAAAACCTAATTTAATTAAGATAAGGATAGGATTTTTGTATGTATATTGCTCTCACTAATGAGCTGGGTCTCCAACACAGCTTCATGCTATCGGTTATTGTTAGAGACAATGACCTTCTCTACAACATGTGGCCTCCTAGAGACTGCACCTTTGTAAGGGTTGGTTTAGAGCTGGGGAGAAATGCTACCTGTCATATGGATTGATACTACACTTCAGTAAACTTCCAAGTTGCTAGAACTGCACTTTCAACAAGTCTGGCTGCTGACTGCAAGACACTGTACAAAAGGAGGTGTTTGCATTCACAAAGCTTAGTCAAAGTTGCTTGGCACGTCAACAACATAACATACTCACTAGGAAAAATAAGGACTCTCTAACAAGCAAGTTTATCCTAGAACTCCTAACCACAGACCATTAAAATTAAGCAAACTACTTGTTTATCAAAACCTTCCTTTAATTACCAAGAACTATCCAAGTGTGACAAATCCATGACAACACTGAATCGTTAGTTTCCTGCAATCTTTATGTTTAAAAATACATTGCTCTCTACCATGAGACTTAATCTGCTGTGGTCTGTTAGTACAGACAGCATTTGCCTGTTAAGAGGCATTACTATACATTAATTACCTTAAGAAACAGAAAAGTGAACTGAACTTAGCAATATACAATGGAGAGCTTTTTGAGGTGGAAAATATTTGCACTCCACCCTTTTCCTCAACTTTTCCCAAAATACAACAAATATATTAATATGAGGGGATGTGTATATACAGATTACTGTTTGTTGCTCTACAATGCTGTAACATGGAGAAGAATGCTACCAGGTCAAATTAGGTGTTGCTGGTTTTCATTATTTCATTACAAATCCTTCAATATTCTTTTCAACTGCTGAAGTCAAGGGACTGCAGTAAGAATCCCAGGTTTTTATATTTTTTTAAAGCATGTTTTTAATTCTTCTGTATGGCAAAAGCTTGTAAATATGAAAGAGAGGTCTCTGAAAAGCTCATAAAACAGACGACAAATAACCAACCACCTACCCATCCTCTCTAAATGTTTTATTTTTAAGAAAATGGGCTTTCAAGCCAAATTCATTTGTGGGTGGGCATTGATTGACTCATGAGTTTTTAACACCAACTGTGGTAATGCAAATCTGGATCAAAACTTAAATTTTATGTCTCAAAAAGTGCTGTTGAATTTTTTTTAAAGCAACAGAAATTCTTGTATTCCATTGAGTTTTCAGACTATCCAAATTAAATATGTGTCTCCAAACCACTTGAGCATTCCCTTAGATTGCTAGTCAAAACATGAGAAACCTGTTACATATAGGTCGCAGGAGGTTTTAAGAAGAATTTAAGCAAGTGCCTCTCAGGACTACTTGTGGAGTAGCTGGTCCAGCTATGGAGGGGAGAGGAGGTCAAATGGTAAGGAAAACTGAGTTTATTATGAAGACACTTCCAAGGGAGGCAGCACCACCCAGCTGTAACAAATCAGTGACAATATTGCAGCTTTCATATAGCAACTTTTTCATACCATATTCTATAGCATCCTCACACAGGTAAGTTCATCAGGTAAGTTAAAAAAAGTTGTCAAGTAGATAAGATTCAGTCATTTTTAAGCTGATTAAACAGTATTGTTGATGACAGAGGTTAGGATAGGTGTGGCTTGGCAAACAAAAATAATTGATCATCATAATAATATGTACTAGAACAGGAAGCTACTCTTTCGCCAAGCTTCTGAGCATATACATTGCAATCATGACAGCATATATAAAGGCAACTTAATCTTAAAAACAATCACCTGCAAAATCATGACCTTGTTTGAAATATTTTAATTGCTCTGTCATGCAAGTACTCTCCAGGCTTACTATGCTGGAACAGAGTTTAAAAAAAACTATGCATTTTGTCAGACAATGGGCCTTGTAGATGCATGAAAGGAGGCAACTGTCTGTACATCCTACAGGCTTCTGGTATATTTAATATATTCCATAAATCATAACATAGTGGTAAGTCCTGTACAGTAAAATACTGCTGTCTAACAAGGGCAGAAGATTTTCAGGATTTCAGATTTCATCAGATATTTAGGATTTCATGCTAACTTGTTTCCCTGGGACAGAGTTGAAAGAGGCAAACTACAGACTGGCAGCGGGACTGGGAGCAGCTACAATAACAAAAAATTGTTAAAAGCTCAGTGTTTTCACCTGACAATTTTGTGTTCCTTAAGTCCATTTAAAATCTACTTCTGCCACTAAGATTAGCATGTGGAACATTTGCATTTGTAGGTGTGAGAGATGCAGAGAGGAAAAAAAATAGTTTTGCCTATGTAAACATGTATTTTACAGAAGAGCCAAGAGAGCTAAAGAAAAAAGCACAACGAAACTCCATCTGCGTGCAATAGCCTTATTCATCTCACTTCCTGATTCTCCTTTTTGGCCTCCTTCCCCTTAGGGCCCTCCCACCTCTATAAACACCATAACAATAATTATCCCATCAGCGGAGACTTAAACATTCTTGACGTTGACATCTGACAAGTACGGGATGTTTCACAAAGGCCTGGCCTGGCTTTCCAGAAGTGGGTCAGCTTGACACATCCCATGTGCTTCTGAAAGCCTGCAGTCTTTGAGCTTGCTCATCTATGGTAATGGGCACCCTACCAATGCACCCACTGGAAACAAAACACCGCCTGCTTTGCCAGGGGAACTTTAAAATGTTTACCCCAAAGCATGCAACTTGTACATTTCCATCCTAAACATCGTTGAAGAGGATGTCCCATGCTGCCGGGCCACACAGCCAGCTTCCAAACTCGGCAGTTTTGTGACCCTTTTTAATTGAAAGAGTACTGGAACTCTTCCAGCTGCTCGCAGGAGTCAGGCTGCCGGTGCACCCAGCCAGGGTGAAGGGAAAAGGAGCACAGAGTGCTTCCATCCCTAAGCCCAAGGAGGCCAGATGATCCACTCTTTTCATCTTTTCCCCTCCTTCAACCTCACTTCACTTGGTTACTTACCATAAAGGGACAACCTAGCCCAGGCTGATCTAGCCCAAACAAACTCTTTTACTGTAGAAATGCTGGGCACTGTGATAGTTGTTTGTTTTGTTTTGTTTTTTTTCTTCAGTCGGTCTTCAATGGTTTTTCTTGTATTTCAAAATTTAAATCATGTCAACTTGCTTCCATCCTCAGCAGAAATTCATGATGACTCAGAAATGGATCTTGACCTGCTAGCTGAGAATCACTTCTCTAATAGCGTTATGGTTTGATTTCACAAAAGGAATAAACCAATGCGTCTCATCATATTTTCTATCCTGCTCCCACATAAATTTGTCTTGTGAATAAAACACATTCTATTCAGTTTGGAGGGCATTTTATTTCTGAGCTCATTTTGACATTTTAGCTAGAATGCGATGCTTGTACAGTGGCCCAGACAGCGGGAACCATAACATCCTTTATTTATGATCTATCCCAATAAACAGATCTTTAGTTCTCCTTAAACTGCCTTTTAATACTGGGCAGAAGAAACCCACACCATGCACCAGAAAATAATCAAAAATAATTGTTCTTCAGTGTGGAAACAGGATATGGTAAAGAGCTATGAATAATAAATTTGGAAGAAAAGTGTGAAGTTAACTATGAATAAACTTTAAACTCATTAACAAAGTGCAAAGAAATTTAAAGAAATCAGACTATCAGATTAAATCTGGTGAGATTTTGTACAAAGAGTTGATCATACTTCTATAAAACTTGTGGTCCCCATAGATCACAGTGCCCCAGAAAGATAAGGACAGAATCCAAGAGAACAAGCCCACTCCTGATGTTCAAGTACTAAAACTAAACTAAATAGATCTCTCTTTATATATATAAGATAACTGAAGCTTTGGCAAATGAGAGATTTCTAGTCACTCTTGGTCTAAGACAGGCACAGATATAGTTGACTCATACAACAAAATGATTTCTGTTACCAGATTGCTCAGTTTTATCAAAGCAGAAGCACTGTGTTATGTGTGAACAGCGATATAGTAATACTCTAAATTGCAACTTGATTACCATTTGATTCAAGCAAGTTAATAGCTGATGATGGCCTGTAATTCATACATGATTCATTTCACCAAGTCTTTCATTTGTCAGTTCATCAAGCCTATCCTATATATGAGCAATTAAATTAGCAGGGAAAAAAATAGTCCAAATAGCAAAGGACTCAGCAAAAACAATCCTCCAGGTAGTTTGAAGAGATCTGTCCTTAACACTGTTGAAATATCATAGCCTACTTCTTGGTGGTTTTCTTTTCTTATTAGGAGTAGTAATTCAGAACGGTAGGGACAACAATAAATAACCTGCTGCTGATCGCCAAGCAGCTTCTTGAAGCAGGGAAAATTAATTCCAAAACAGTTACAAAGAAACTATGCATTGGAAAATCTTACCCGGGAGAAATGCTAAACAAAAGAACAGCACGCAGTTACCATCACTACAAAGGACAGTGATTAGATTTCAGAAAGTGGCAGGAAATTTGTCAGGCTGGCA
The DNA here is from genome assembly GCA_013398155.1 of Pedionomus torquatus. NCBI lineage: Eukaryota > Metazoa > Chordata > Aves > Charadriiformes > Pedionomidae > Pedionomus > Pedionomus torquatus. The sequence continues at coordinate 2,760 of VZRU01015930.1, read as the reverse complement.
GCCGTAGCACATGTACTAAATTCACGCGTAACTAGGAAGCTCGGTCCTGCAGAGAGGACTGAAGACATGCACAGAAATGGACCCCCAACGAGAATCCTCCGTTTCCAGAGTACAGCCAGAATGCTATCGGCATCACTGGCACAGATGGCCATAGACCACTCACTCGCTCTTTGTGAAGACACAGAGCAGCTGACACAGGATCCAGGAGCTCAGTGAACCTCAGCAGCATCAATGCCACGCAGGAGGCTCTGCTGTGAAGAGATGTGCTTGTGCAATCAGGGGAGCTTTATCCTTTTACCTTGCCCTCTCCTCTCTCCTCTAGCTCTGGGCTCTCCAAGGGAGGAGAGCTGACAGGCATACCAACAAGGAGCAGATGCCCATGTGGCATGTCTGCCTGGAGGACCTGGCTCCTGGAGTGATGGAGGGAACCGATCAACTGTACTCACAGAAAAACCTGCATCTGACGTGTTGACACCCTGTTGATATGTCTAAGAGGATGCCAAACAAATACCCTCAGCTGCTGCAAACTTGGGTCAGAATCATAGGATGGTTAGAGTTGCAAGGGATCTTAAAGATCGCTGAGTTCCAACCCCCCTGCCATGGGCAGGGACACCTCACACCAGACCAGGTTGCTCAGAGCTCCATCAGGCCTGGCCTTGAACACCTCCAGGGATGGGGCATCACAGCTTCTCTGGACAACCTGTTCCAAAACGGCTTGTATTTTCTTTGGTTGAAATGGTCATTAATAGTAAATATAAATGAAGAACAAGCATACAGAAGAAAATATCTGCATATAAAATTAGGCCTAACTAGGATTTTCTGCAAAGCAAAATAATTTCTGGCTCATCCCTCTATTGAAAATGTCAAAAGCCCCAGCACCTGAAAACCAAAGAGATTTTGGTGGACCAGTTCACATTTTACAGTGTTTCAAAAGGCCTTTGATTAAGTCTCTAAGCCAGAGACAACTCACGCAGCTAAGTAATCACCAGGCAAGAAGAAAAGTACTATTGCGGCTCAAAAATTGGAGATGGGAAACAAAGAGCTGAATTCAACAGTGCACTTCTGGAATGGCGAAAGGTTAACAACAGGCTTGTAGCAAGCTTCATGTCATTGCTGTTATTTACCACTGGTCTAGTAAGAGGGCTGTATTGTGAGACAGTAAAACATGCAGTGGTCATACTTATTTCAGTTAAGCACAACAAGAAGGGACTCTGATAATGAAGAACTCCTAAATATATAGAGTAGATCACATAATGGTGAATTAAGTTCAATATTGCATGTGCAAAATAAAGCACATTAGAGAGCAAGACGAGTACTGCTTCTAAATCCGACGAGTTCCAATTCATACAGGACAACTGAAAAAGCAGAAACTAGGCATTCATGTAAATATCTGTGGGCTCCCTCTAATCTTCATGAAGCTGTAGTCAGAAAACAAACTAATAGAACATGGGAGGAATAAATAGCATACTGGTTAATACCACGTACTTGAATTCTTCTACATAAAGGAATTTATTTTCTCTTCTAGCATAGCCTACAGCGTATCCTACCTTGGAAAAAGTGATGCGGTCAAGTCTGCGTGCGGGCACGTTTAGGGGAAAAGGCTTTTATTAAAAACCCAACTTTTTGATAGATTTGGATTATTTATCCTAGGAAGGTGGTAAATGATAGGATAAAAGCAATCAAGGCAGGGAATAGAACCAAGAATTAAGAACAACAACACCTGCTCGCCTGTCTTACTGTACACAAAGCAGGAAGATGATAGTGGCGATCTCAAAATAGGGACATGAAATATTTTTGCATGAATGCTAAGTGAGCCACGACACAGGAAGCAGCTACGGCAAAAAAAACTACTGAAATTTAAAGAAAGAGTTAAGACATATCTACACTTATGAACACAACAAATACATCCCCCAAAGTTTACGCTGGATAAACACTGTGGTTTTTTAAACTTTAAGCTTAATGGTTTGCAACAACTTCTAGATATTAGAAAGCAAACTAGATCTATCAGGAGATAGCGTAACTGTGCCAAGGTAATTGACCCTCAGGCATGATTCAGCATGTTTTAACATCCACCCGAGGCATTTCTACCCTTGTATAGTTCACAGCTCCTTTTGATAAGGTATTTTTAGATAACTGCGTGTTCTCCAGCCACAGATGCTACTGGATGTCACAGACCGGTCTTGTGTGTCAGCATATTCTGGTGATGACAGGCAAGAAACGTTTAGCTTCTCCCAAGCCTTTCTGAGTGTCACACCTGCATTACTTCACCCATTTCACAGAGGTGAAGCACAATTAACCTCCTCCACTTCCTGCTTCTGTAGGTGTTCTTCAACATGTTGGCCGCTGGAATGGTCTGTGAAGTGCCCGATTTTTCAGGTTGTAGACCAGCTTGTAAAATCCCCTTTCTCCTCTGATGTTTTCTCAAGTCACGCTTGCCCGTCAATGTTTCTCCCTCATTGCCACCATGTGAAAATACCAGCGCAGGCAACCATTTTTAATCAATGACATTAAGAACAGGCAAAAACATCCCTCACAGCACAAAACGGAGAAAAAAAATAAAACGCCCATCCGCGGGAACACTGTTCTGCTTCTCTCGCCCCCCCAACCCACACGTTCTCAAGCTTTCCCGTCCCCTGCGGGCGGCCACCCTGCCCTGATCTCGGTGGCGCTTCCCTTCGCCCCGTCCCCTTGAGGGGCCGGAAGGGAGGGTGGGTAGCAGAGCCGGGCCGGGCCTGACAAGAGGCCGCCTCCCTAAGGGGC
>VZRU01015929.1:102477-118320 GCA_013398155.1 Pedionomus torquatus | reverse complement strand
GGTGATGCCAATTTCATTTCACAAGTTCCTGTTCCTGACCAGAAAAATTAACTAACCCCAGGTACTAACTCACGTCCTACACAGCTGTCTCACAACCATTGCTATAAATGGTTTTTCTTTCCAGTAGTTACTCTGTATGTCTGTAGAGGTAGATGTTAGGTGCAGAATGGCATGTTACCTATAAATAACTAAGGGATAAAACAAAATACAGAAAATTAATATGACTATATTCCAGTCTCTGAGACTGCTTCAGGATGGTCAATGTGCCAGAAAATCGACTCATTTCCCTTTTATCCTATAAATAGTTACCAAAAAAGTATTTTGGGTTTTAACCTCAAAATATTTTAGCTTAAACTTTTGCACAGTAAGAATCACAAAATATTTTTCATTCATTTTTGAAAAGTACTTGGAATTTCTGTTCATCTTTAATGACGCTTTGACCTTTGTGTGGTTGGAGTGGTCACCAGCTGCTCCAGCTCCATTAATTTCTCCTATTAATTCTTAAAATTTTCAGAAACTTCTGTACATATCCTTAAACTGGAAAATCCCTTATTTTCATAATTTCTAATAAAGAAATCAAGTTTCTTTGTAATAGAACCAGGGACTATTTCAAAGTCCCCAAAAAACAATTTCTCTATTTAACGCATGGAAAATTTGTTTTAGTGTACTGAATACTCTCTGGATTTCTTCCCTTATTTTGAAGCCAGCACAAGAAAAAAGAGCCAGGTGTCTGAAGAGATGATCAAATGAACACTTTTGCCCTGCTAGAGGGATTCAGAAAGTCACCATTCCAAGCTTGATGCTGTCACTTCTCAGCCAGTTGTCTCTACATCTCACCAGGGAGGGTAATAGCAAACTCCTCAGAGGTCACAATGAAAACATATTGACTGCTGGTAAACCAAACAACCTGAATGCTTTCTTACTACTAGACTGCAGTGTAATAGTAATCTGCCATTTTCATACCAGAAAAAAAAAAATAAATTGTTTACACTGAAATCAATATCACCAAGCTATATTAAGAATGGAAAGTGTCACCTTGGTCATAATTAAAACTGGTTTTAAAATACCTAGGTCTGAGTCATGCAGGCTTCAGCCTTTACAAGACCACTTTGTGTCTTGTACATCCTTCAGCAGCTGACATCTGGGGCACTACTGCTGCTAGCTTCACGCCAACTTGCTCTGACATCCACAAACACTGCAAATGCATTTCTGGCTGTGTCAGTGCCACAGTGAGCTGCTGGGAGAAGGAAGGATTCTCTTCTCCAAGTGTCCCCAGTCCCCTGCAGCTAGCACTGCTGCCTCCAGGCAACTCACTGTGTCTGAAAAATAATCATTGCCCAAAAAGTGCATAATCTTCAGCCATTTTTGCCCTTTCCTCAGCTTGCTTAAGGCCTGACGTGTGCCCCTTCCCACAGAAGGAAGGCAATGCAAGTGTGCAGCACTGAGGTCTCAGGGGGCCAGGTCCTTCTGATGTAGCTAGCTCTTAAATTTCTTTAGCTGTATGGGACCACACCAGCAGCTATTTACTTCAGTGATGGACTCTAGAGGAAAACAAACACTGATAGATAATACCCTAAATCCTGCTCCATAAAACAGCAAAACATTTTTTTTTTTGTCTTTAAAGCAAATCTGACAGTGGCCAAAACATCATTTGCTAGCATTGACAAAGGCTATTATATAAGCCCCAGTGAAGTGAAGTGAACTGGAGGTTTTCTATAGATCTTAAAGGTTGCACACTTTTAAGGATTTTCACTGTGTGTGCAAGTGACTGTAAGTCCAAATAAGCAGTCAACATGTTCCCACATAGGAACATAGGAGTAAATTCTGTTAGTCTCATGTATTATTGTTACAAATGGTTTCTGTTTCTCACATACACAATGGGCTATCAGAAAAAAAAAAAAAAAAAAAAAAGAAAAAAAGGCAACAAATAGACTTTGGAAGCAGAATGACTTCTACACTTCCATGTATTTTAGGCATTAGATATACAAACCACAAGAAATCAAGATGGAAGCCTCAAAGCCAAAAATCTTCATCACATACAGTAGAATAACAGAACTGAGAGCAGTGCAACACACAATAAAACAATTAGCTCCCAAGGGCAGTAGATGCGATGAGGAATGCGTGTCTGGTTGTCTGTCCCTCACCTCCTGCCCCCTCTTCTCCTACTGCCTCCTGACGCATTAGACTTATGCTGGCCCTGACAAGTTTTAATGGCCACAATTAATTTCACACATGCACACATACAGTCCCTTCCCGATTTTGACTAAACATTTATCTGGATGACTGAACAAAAAGGTCTAGCTTGCAAAAGCAAGCAGCCTTTCGGTTCTGTCAGTAAGGCATGACTGTTAGTCATTGGGCATGTCCAGGGAAATACACGAATAAATTTAAAAAATAAAAGTTAAAATAATTAATCTAATGGACTACTTTAGACAGGGCAGGTCAGTCATTCCAAAGGCTGTTACTACAGCACAGCACCTTCTCCCAACCTTTCAGTGCTGACACACTCCAAATACACTATAAAGTACAAACCAAAATTTGTGTTTGGAATAATCATTAAAGCAAAACCAACAGAAGATATTCTACAGGGACTGGGAAAGGAAATCGAGAGGGAATGGCATTGCTGCATAGTCTTCTCCTCTCGGCTAAGACCATGAAAATCTGATGCTGAATTTCTGACAGTCGGAAAAGACTTTGTAAGAACCTTTACTGGATGCCTTATACAGGACTAGCCAGACTTGTATTCTGAAGTAATAATTCAAAACAGTTCATGTAGAGGTTCCTGCAAGGATTAAAAGCTGATTAAACAGACATAAGCAAGCTTTAAGGACAAAAGACAATCTGTTGAGTAGAGTTGGAGGTGTTTACTGGGATCTACGGGGAATTATACTAGATTCTGCCTTATTGAATAATTTCATTAATGGTTTGGATAAAGGAGGAAAAATGTGTCAAAAGGCATGCTAATCTGAATCACAGATACTAGATTGGGAGCAATTTTTAACATCATGGAATGAATTGAAAGAGCACAAGGTGCCCTAGAAACACTTGAAATACATCCAAGAAATAAAATACAGGATTCATCCCAGAATTAGAGAATCTGGAGGAAAATAAACCAACACACAGACATTTAATGGTTTGGTAGATGCCTAAGGGGAAGCAGAAACTACTTAAAAGCAACCCTTTGAAGATTAATTTCTTTAATTTTGCCTGAATTGAGGAATAAAGCATAAAGCCCCATGAGGGTCTGTGGAGTTGTGACAGACAGGGGATTCCAGTTAGGCGGAGGTTCCTGCCGGGAACTTGTGAATCAGTGCCTTAAGTGGCCTCAGTGGTTTCACTAACACTTCTGCAACATGTCCACCGAAAAAGAAAAAGTACTACAAGACATCCTAATCACCCACAAGTACTGAAAGCTGTCTGGGAAAGAAGTGAAAAATAAATGGTTCCTCAGTACTTAAAGAAGTACGGGAAAAGACAACATGATCTGGATTGTGGATAGTCCAGATTGCATTTATTTATTGCATTATTATCGCATTTATTTATTGCATTATTCTGCCTAATCAGAAACAACCCTCCATGATGATAATCCTGAAGATGATCTTTACATCTAAATTTAGGGTCTTGTGTTGACATTTAATTGAGTTTTTTAAACTGAAAATAGAAGATTATTTCAATTTTGGGACAAATTAGCTATTGCAAACTCATCCCACAGATTGATGTTTTAATCATTCTTGGTCAATTCTTAGCACATTGATACTCTGGCATTAACATGTGCCAATTAACAGACTGGCTGAACAGCACAGATCTGTCAGTCCAACAGCCCACCACCACTGAAAGGAACAGGCTATGAGGTGCCAAATCCTCTCCTCTGCTTTCCTGGCTCGCAGGTCACAAACCCTGCATTTCTGTTACCACCAAGGGGTTCTGATGGTCCCTCTCTCCACCAGGACTACATCCAACTCACTAACCCTTATAAGAAAAGAACAGAAAAAAACAAGGGAGCAAACAAAAAACCTGGCAGGACAGTGAATTAAAACAGTTTAGGGAACAGACTAGTAGGCACACAAAGTTGGCTTCAGAAAGGAGCTTTTCACCACCAATTCAGAAACAGTACTGGGGCTGTGGGAGTGAGGAAATGAGGAAGACCTCTCTCTTCCAGTGGATAAGGCAGCTGCTGGCAAAACTATGGCCATGGGTGAGCAATCTGGGCAAGATTTTGAAAAACGCATAGACCGCATCACTCAAGACAGAGATGAAGAAAGGTGCTATGATAGGCTTCTGCTTCCCAAAGCATAGTAGATGGTTAGAAAGGAGACATGTATACCTTCTTAATCATGACAAAGCTGAAGGCTGTTATTCAAATATCTTAATAAATATAGAAAGTTTCAGAAAAAAAAAAAAATATTTAAGATTTTTTTCCTAAGGTATTGAGGGAAACAGACACTTCTTTCCCTAATAATGCTTTTCACATAGTTGACCCACATATAAGCCACTTCCTCCAAATTTTGAGTCTGGGGCAGGTGGTGGGCATGGAAAATATCAGCCCAAATGAGCTACTTTTATTAAAGGTATAAGCAAGTAAAATCATGGTTTTATAAAGTGTTAAGCAGTATTTACTGTAGGGATTGCTCAATGTGCTCCCTAGGACTCTCCTAAATATCCATGAATGTTGAACAGTGGCATGTTTATGGGATTCTTGGTTCTCTTGCATAGACCACTGAATCTGAATGAATGAAGGATTATATAGCCAGCTCTTAGTTTTCTTTTTCTGTTCTTCTCAGTTATTTCTTGTGTAAAGTGGCACACAATTTCATGATGTTTGAATATCCCCAGAGCTTCTCAATAGGTCACTTGAACCAAAATTTGCCTGATGTTATCATATTGTATAAGCATTGTATAAGCAGTATAGGCTTCTCTTTTTTGTTCTGCCTATACCCTCAAATACTCTGTGGTTTTTCATTATTTCTTACTAATAAATTGTATCTCTCTCTTGGAGTTCCCTTGTGGCTAAATGAAACAGAAAAGGAAACGCTTTCTGCAGTAAGACTTTTGTAGCAATGGCAACAGAACCTACAGATGCTCTCTGCACATATAGTGTTTTTGACTGAAATCGGATGATTTGGATCAGCAAAGACTGAATAAGGGTTACACAGGATTGTGTTTCTACCATAGGGAAGCCAGCACAAATGGGAAGAAACAGTGCTGGTCTGATGATTACAATATTTTTGATAGGTAAACCTTGATCAAGCCCTCCACAGGTTAGAAAGGATTTCCAAAGGTACCAAGGAAGGTGCAGCATCCACACAGAGCCATCTACACTTCTTAAGCAGCCCTTGCTTTTCAAGAGACCGAGCACAGACAGAATTACATGAATGACCATGAGTTTCCCATGGATGCTGAGTCTCCTACAGAGTCAGCTGAATTCACACACATTACAAGGTGCAGGACAGGACCACAGTGACTTATTTTCATTACTTCATTTGGGAGGAACTCCTTCTACTCTATTCCATTTTGGTTCATTATACCACATCCCTCATTGTGGTCTCTGAGCATTTTCCAATGAGACATAAACAAATCACTAATGAGTATGTCATGTGGCTGCCTCTCCCATTTCATTTCCCAAAGGCCATGTTTTCTCTGTTTATCCTGTAATTCAGTGTGGCTTACTATATACATTACATGGAAGGCTTCACAAAACTTATCTATTTGTACGTAACAATTTATCCCACAACGATCCTATAGAAGTCTCATCAGCCATCTGGTATTTTTATTTCTCCAGGCTGAGAAAGCAATCATGGTTAATCCTCCTGCGAACTATGGAAGTCAGGTTTTATTTCTCACTTTTCTGTACCAATAACTCTTTACAGTCTTAAGTAGGCCAAAGACCCAAAAATCTGTGTATTCCTCAACTCTTATAGGACCCTAATGCTAGGTGGCTGCCAGAGCAAATGTGGTTCCAGTCCAGAGGAACAAAATTCTCAGGGTATCTGGTGAAAGATCAGATATGCTGTAGGAGAATTGCTTTTGTTGAACCCTACAACTGATACATGTGTGTGTGATGAATTTCCCCAGACCCGGTGGGAAATCTGTGTTATGTTTTAGGACATGAAAATTAAAGTGGACATGTTTTTCAGGATGCAGTTGTCTGGAACAGAAGATGGTGTTTCACCAGTCACTCTTCAGCTAAGGTGATGTCTCAAGCTATCCTTGCTTCCTGGCACCGTCCCCATCCTTGTGCCAGCCCAAGTCCTTCTGGGACCAGCACTGGAACTTGGATGAGGGAACAGAACCACTAGAATATAACTACTGGTTTGCTATTTATTCTTCAACTACATTGCTTACACTGGTTACACTCAGCACAGAGTAACAAACATCTGGCAAGGGCAGTTTTTGAAGTCAGCATAAGCAGTCTTGCCGCTAAATGTCTAATCAACTAATTGGTGCTGAAAGATTAATGATCAAAGTTTTTACTTCTTAATTATATTTTGCTTGCTTGAAAGATAATGAATGCAAATCTTGAAAATTACTTCAAGGCTAAAAAGAAACAGGTTTTCTTCTTTCCAAAATGCATTAAGATAAACCCTAACTCCAGTATCCTACAGATACATTTTAAGAGAGGAAATTGAACCTTTACCAAGAAATGTACATACAATAAAGATATGAGTGAACAAAAAAATCCCGAGTCCTACCACAGAGAACTACCACAATAACACTGACATTGATTGGTGACTAGGGCCAGGCTATATTTAGCATTTCTGGGTTTTCTTTTCCTCTCTCGTTTAAACATTAAGACCCACATAATCACTCACCTAGTCTGGTCGGACCTTGCTCCCTTTGTTGAATTGAGTGAACCATCTCTACAAGCTTTTCGGTCTCTTGAGGCATGTTCCATGAAATTTCTATATTGTTTTCCCTAGCATACTGGAGAACTGACACATGCATTGAAGTATTGCCTGAAGCAGAAAATAAACATTTTAAACAGTGCATAAGAATGTGAAAGGCTTAAGATAAATCTGAAGGACACATTATGATTGTGTTTTACATTAAGCACAACTAGACAGCGATTTTTCCATCAGAGTGTGAAAGCTGCATTTTCAATCAAAAGATCAAAACCGAACTATTCCCAGGTGAAAAAATATGCAAGTGCTGTTGGAAACAGTTGCTTTTCCGTCAGGAATCAGTATGTAGTATTGTACCTCAGTTCAGTTTGACCATGATTGGAGAATTTCACTTTATTGATCTCCAAATATTATTTGTATTCCATTTTAAAATTGTCTTTTTTTTTTTTTTCACATGCACATTGTTTTGTAAGAGCAGTAGTTTGATGCTCCATTTTTTTTTCTGATGGATCAAGTTCCCTGGATGACTACATTTCATGCACAGTTCCCTCTGTCATAGATCATTTGAGTGTCACACATCAGGCTGCAGCATGGGACATAGTGCACTTGGAGAGTCATGGACTGTGAAGGGGAATGAATGCAAATTTCAAGATCTGCTATTCTCTGACAAAGTGGTTCTTCTTAAACATTATGTAAGAAGTATGAATAAAACTATTAACAGAGGGTTTATATAGATANTAAAACTATTAACAGAGGGTTTATATAGATAGTTATTTAATTTCAGCCTTGCAGAATTGAATTGGGTAATACATGGTTTCTAATGATTCGCTGTATCTTTCTTCATGAGCTTAGAAGGACTTCTACTGGACACTGAAGATACTTTTTGTATATAGCATACTATTCTTTATCAACATTTCATAAACATTTATGAATTCAGTCAATAATAATTGCAATTTCAGGTACCCACACATTGCAGCCCTATATTAATCTGAATATTGTCTACTCACTACACTTTATAATTTTTCCAAGGTCATCTTGAAATCAAGGCCATAGTGAGGAGTCATTTTACACCTTCATTATTATTGTGCCGTGTTAATGATGTAACATTTGTTATTACAGGCTTCAAAAATAAAGAAAACATCTAGGCTAAATAAACTATCTGTTGGTTTATTTGTTTGGTTTCTGTTTGTTTGTGTTTATTTCACTTGGCTTGCTTCTGTATATCATGTAAGTACACAATTTTCAGAAACAGTGTCTTCCATGTACTATCTCTAAAAGATTATATATAATCTAAGTTATTCTGGATATGCAGAAATGCTACACTTTCCTCTATGAGCTCTCTAATTAGTACAAATGCTGGTAATTTCCTCTTCTGGAAGCAGAGCCATAATACAAACATGTCAACAGCCAGTGGGAAACACCAGCAGCAACAGCAGTTGCTCCATGGAAATAGTTTAATGCTGAATTGAAAAACTTCAATTCTCATTTTAAAAAAATCAGGTTTGTTAAAACAAATGCTACCAGGAAAACACAGGATCAAAAAAAACCACAGGTGCAGCCCCTGCCATGCAGATGTACTTGGTGCAAGGACACATAATGTCACGGCCGCTTTGTGTATGCACAGAATATATAGCAGTCTGCCAGGGTGTCTACACTAATAATATCTGTGCTGAATGACCTAATCAGAGGCATACCTCCCATCAGTACATACTCTGCAGCCTCAGTGAGTCTAGCATTCCCAAAAAGTGTGTGTCGTCTAGCATGGGTCAGAAAATAAATTTTAAAACGTCAGGTCCAGCACTCTAGGCTAGCAGAAAAGGCCTGATCAGAACCAGAAATACCCATTCCAAAGACCAAAAGCTTGCTTTCAGACCAAACCTGAACAAAAATCCTTCTGAATTCTCTATTCTTATTTGAACCATAACTGAACTTAAACCATTGTTTTCAAGTTTGTTGAACCTAATCCAGAACTGAGCCGAAACCAAACATATATTTTTGGTTTTCTGCTATGGAATAACAGTTCAGCTAAATCTCCATCCTGTGACAGGGACTTCTTTGGCTGCTTGGCACATACACTTCTTATGTCCAATACAGTATGAAGCGCTCATCAGCACTGCTGTCCAAGCTATTCCTCATCACACAATTCCCTGAACTTGTTGTCAAACTTCTATTCATCTGAATCAGAACAGCTTGGTTTGGGAGGAAACTGAACTGTATCTGAACCAAAAGCTTTACTAGCCACATTTCCCCAACATAAGGGATTGGTATGAGTAATTTGAAAATATTTTTTAAAAAAAAACCCTATACTGAGAAGCTGTTTTGTCCCACATAAGAATACAAAATATTTTCATGTGTTTGAGCTAAAATACAGATACATACTGATTTAAAACACAGGTACCTACCGATTTTAGCACTTTCAACAAATTCCCGTACAAAGTTTTTCATTTCTGCAAACTCTGATGCTCCAATATTGGAGCTTCCATCCAGAAGAAACATGACATCAATTGGTTTGTTGCACAACTCTGAGAAGGGGAAAAAAAATAAAAAAGAAAAAGAAAAGGTTATTTATACATACTCGTCAGATGTAGCATCTGCTAAAGGACAGAGATACCTGCAGTTTGGGAAAACAAAGCATAATGACCAGTTGAAACAATAAGTGATGCCCCTTCAATGAAAACCTTGAGATTTGCATTCAGCAGTATGGGGGCCTATTTCATTTCCTGCTTTTCTACTAATGCTGTTTTACTCTCAGAGTTCTAAAAAATAAACAACAAATACCAAATCAAACCAAAACCAACCACAAAATATTCCCCCTCCAAAAAGAAACCCCACAAAACCAATCAAGTCTCTTCAGTAAAGAGGAGGTATAATTTTAACCTTCCTGAGGCAGGCAGGTAACTTTTTTTCTTCCGTCACCCTCCAACCTATTTGAAAGTTACTGTACTTTAGTGACAAATGGAGCCAAGGACTTCTGATCAAACAGAAGACTGGTTGCAAGTCTGTGCTGAACTGGAGCAACATCCTCAGCCTTTAGTGAAGATAAATGGTCCTTCCTTGGCATTTGGACAACAAGATACCAGATGAGATATGGGAATCCTTCCAATTTCAGTAATGTGAGGGGCAAATGAAGGAAGCAGGACAGAGGAAAGAAGAAATGACACAGAAAATACATCCAACTTTACCTGGAATTTCTGTCCGAAGTTTACTAGAGCAGCACGACTGCAGCACTAATTCAGGTGCTTCTTCAATAAGTGTGTTATAACTATGCAAGATAATTGGGTTATTGGGCTGACAAATCTTTCTAAGCTCTTGAATATTTGCACTGGGGGTTATGCCTATGGGAATAACATTTATGCTCCCAGGAGGTCGCACGATAACATCAGTGGAAGGACTGGATGACACCATATATACCAAGTGAGGAACATCTTGCCTTCCCCCGTTCACTAGCGTAAAAGTGTGTTTGGAAATATAATCAAGGGCATTCCCGGTGTTGGTAGCCTTCCCTCCTTGGTAGGGTATGCTCTTCACCTTCTCAATAATACTTTCCTTTGACTGAATTTCCCTAAAGGAATACTCCAGAGTGACAGTCTCTGAATACTGCATGACTGTAACATGAATATCTTCCTGCCCCACGTTCATTCTTGCAATCACCCTCTCAAGGAATTTCTTGACAATATTGAAATTTTCCTCGCCTACATTGTCAGATCCTTCCACAATAAAAGCAATGTCCAGCTTTTTGTGGGGGGGGTTTTCTGAAAAGGCTGGTGGTACTGTGAGTCCCTGAGAGGGAAATAAGACACTGGCTGCTGTTGGAGTGGACATGGCGGGTAACAGAGGATTTTCTTCAGGTCCAAGACCACATAGATGATCAATGAGGAGTTCCCTATTATCCATTAGTTCTAACACATTGTTCATTAGGAAAGCTTTATTATCTGGTGACTGCTTTTCAATGAACTTGATTTGCTCCACATTAACATACGGTCCAATCCCCACAGGTATTACTGCAATTTTTCTGTTCTTCAAAGCTGTGAGAATGCTGCGGAGTTTTCCCGGAGACTTGCTTGCTATAAATAGCACTGCAATTCTGGCAGCATTGGTCCTTTCTGCTTTTCCAAACACATGAAACACAGAGTATTTAAGGACTTCAGCAGCAGATGCTACTTCATCACCTGTGTATTTTATGCTTTGGACAATTTTTCTCATCTGGGACTGTGTTTTGATATCTTTAAGGCCGAGATAGATTGTGGGCCCAGCCCTATACACTAGAATTGACACTCGGATTTTCTTCTGGGAGATGTGGAGTTTCTTCATCATGCCAATTATGAAAGTTTTCAGCTGTTCAAAATCCTCCTCTGACAGTTTATTGGAGCCATCCATTAGGAATGCCAAGTCCATCATCTTGCTGCATGAGTATTCACTGGGTGGCAGTTCAATGTCCTCCTCTGGAGCAGGTGTTGTTGGTGTTAATGTGCTCTCCACTGGTTCACAGGCTACACAGGTTAAGTTCTTCTCTTCACACAGACTACAAAAATCACCAAATGTAACTGTAAAAAATCAATGCTTATAATAACATATCACCCATATACAATAAAAGAATGTTCATTCAGAAACAGTTAAATACCTGAAAACCACAACAAAACCACAACATGATGTGAATGCTTTTTTTCCCCACCCCATTTCTCCACAACTACCCACAAAGTATTCTACAGCTAAATCCTATATGTTCATGCGTATTTTTTTAGATCCAGGAAACACATGAAAAACTATGATGTAAGAGGAAACTCTCCTTATAATAGCCTTTGGCAGAATGTGTAAAATATGTGTCTGGAAACTGTCTAGAAACTCACTGAGCTTCTGCAATATGGCTACCAAAAGCCACTAGTGGACTGAACTGGCAGATCTTGTTTGCTTCACAAGAAACATGAGACAAATGGGAGGCAGCTAACACAGTAAAATCTTAGACAAAGATGCTTTTAAGCTCTGATATGACTTAGCGGGCTCTGTGAGGAACCTGGGTTTACCTAGATTTTAACCTTTATGAAAATAACAAATAGCCTTTTTTTTTTTTTTCCTATTTCTAAAGTGCACTATGTTCCTTTTCTTTTTCCTGACTTGATTTTGTTTTAAATATAACTTTGTCCTTTTTTTGTCCTCCAGGATTTTTTATGCCTCTCTTATCTTCCTCTTATTTACCATGTTCTCTTTTTCAGTCCCTTTTCTCATATTAAATGATGTATTTCATCTATAACTGTTATTTTTTATAGTCCTATATCTTCCCTCACCATTCCTACTCGCCTCCATTACTACATTTTTTCTACTGCCCTTTCCATCTCAGCTCCCATTTTTCTTTTTTCCCCATCTCAGCCTTTTCCACTATCCATCCTTCTATAGCACTGTGAGATTTTTTACCTCTGTCACCTCCACCTTTTGGGAACTTGTTTATAAATTCAACTCTTTCTATCTTTAGCAAGGCTTTGTACTTTTGCCCTTCTAATTCCTGGTTGTAGGATTCTCTTCAGTTGTCAGACCAAAGAATGACTGTACTCAGGCACATGTTCATACAAACTCAGTCAACATATTTTCCTTGTCTTACTGGACAGGCCAAGAAATAGAATAGGAAAAGTTTATGAAAGAGCAAGGACCAAAAAAATGGTTTCTTTTAACTGCCAGAGAAAATCGAGGGTGTACAAACTAAATGAGCCAATACTGGTAGAAGGTGCCATTTTCCAGGAAAAAAAAGGTCACTTTACATGTGGCATCTTAGCTCAAGTTCTTTTAGTTAAAGCACTATGTTCTTTTCAAGCTGCTTTTAGTGTCTTCCTAATTGAAGAATGCACAGCTACTTTTGGCATTAACATAGTAACAGAAGATTTATTATTTTAATCCTCTCTTAGTTTCCAATTTCCTTTGGATATTTGCTATAAAATTCATTTTTGTGCAATATTTTCTATTGTTTGTACAGATGGTGTAGGCATCTAAATTAGGTGACAGCTATGCAAAGAGATGTTTCCCCAGTGAGGTAAGTTTTCCTAACTTTCTGAAATCTTTTTGTGAGCACCGGCCAGTGTATCAACATTTAAGATAAATTATTATTAAGGATTACTAAAATTAGGGAACAGAGACTCATTTATGAAGACTCTTTTTTGACCTTTTGATGGAATTCAAGGCTTTTTGTTTATACTGTTAAAATATATATTTAATTGGTCAGTGTAACAGTCTCATGCACTGGGTTTATAGTGCAGACACTTGCTAGCCCTGGCCAGAGGCCAGGAATTCAAAGTTCATACCCATTCAAAGCTACCATGAGGTTCAGAGCATTTTGAGCTAAGGTGTTAGTCTGGGCTAATAGCTGCTGCAGTTTCACAACTCAGTTTCTATTAAATATGGTCAAATTACAAGATGGAAAACTCTTGTATTCACAGCATTGTAAGTGACTAGTGAAAGTATTCAAAGGTCTAGACATCCGAAGAATGTAAAACTATCAGATACTACAGGCCATGGTGTAAAATTCCACTGGGCTGCATACAGATTGAAAATCTGTCTCTGCTGTGTTGCAGCTGAAGGCCCTCATCCTGCAAGGTGCATGGCATTCTGCATCCTTCCATTAATTTAATCATATTTGGAAATGCATGCATGAAGGATCAGGCCATGGGATATCATCTTAAAATCTTAGAGCAACTGGTTTTCCCATAATAGTACACAATTTCAACTGCTAATAATCTCATCAGATTCTAGACTCAGTGCACATTTAGATCTTGCACAACATGTAGGGTTTTTTTTAGTATTGGCAAAAGAAAAGAGCCTGATGGCTTTACTGATGTTGAATCACACCTTTTACACAAAAAAAAAGTGGAATATCTGAAGGCAGTAGGACCACCTACATATGGGAAAAGAGCCTTTTTTGAAAGGAATTTATTAATTTCACTATATTAAATTCAGCTGACATCCTATAATCCCTACTGTCACTGAAAAATTTCAGTTTCAGATTGCATGTGAAGGGATATTGACAGGGGTATTGACATATAAGATGCTTCCCAAGCTTCATCTTCAGCGGTATATTAAAAGTTACATCCAAAAAATTATTCATGCAGACATACTTCATCTGTCTATTCACCCTACTCAACAGGCATGCAATTTCACTGCATAAACCCATCATACCAAGACTGACAGCGCTGTGGATCGTCTCTGTTCAAAACTATTCTCCTTCCATGTGAGATCTTGACATCTCCAACTGCACACACGGGACAGTCTTCTGGACTGACACAATCCAGGGACAGCTCATCAAGTATTTTTCCTGTTTCAAAATAGCACATTATATATATATAGTCTAAAGCACATAGTATAAAGATGCCAATTTTCATGAATTGCAAAACTAATCTTTGCATTTAGCAGAGCTAAGCTCAAATATTCTGAATACTGTGCTTGTGTTATGGTCACTGTCAGCTTGACACAGAAAAGTATTTCCTTCCTTCATGACCACTTATATTTAGATATTGGAAGTACTTAACCCAGTCAATAATCTGCCAGTACAGAAACGGTAAACATTTCTTTAGAAGCAAGCATTAAAGATTGGTATTTTCCTTTCTATATGTATATTATTTCTTTCTCCTGGTATCCCCTATTTCACTCTGACCAGAGATACCAGGGTCGAGAACAGATATTTTGAATCTTAAAATACCTTTTTACTTTGTTGTCATGTCTTCTCACTCTGCCTTAAGAAGCTATTTATTCATCTGAGTTTTCAGTCTCCTTTTGGATTTGCTTGTCTTTTACTCTTTCTCTTTCTATCTGTTCTTCCTATCTCTACCCCATACTTCCCATAATTCTTCCTTTCTTCTTTCTTCAAAAGAGTTGTTGGGAACAGTTAAACTGAAAGCTCAGGTTCACAGGAGGATGCCTGCTGGGCACTCTTAGCAGCATCATAGCCTTGGAGGCAGTAAGAAGATTAAGGCAATGGGTTTCCCCCATTGCAGTTGTTGCTCTGAAGGAGAGCATTCTATGAGTGTGCAGCAGAAATTCATACCCTACTTTTAATCACATAGTCAACAATCTCTGTTGCTACACAGCCTCTAATCTTCCTGTCTTCCTTTCTTATCAACATGTTTCCATCTTCTCTCATTCTTGCTAGCGGTGTTTCCTTCTCCTCTTCTAGGCACCACTTCAGGCCTTCCACACACTACACACATTGCACAAACTCAAACCAAGATCCCTAACCATCTTCCTCCTTATGCAGTAAGAAATTGTGGTGAAAAAACATCAGTAAGTCTGTTAAAGAATTCACTGCTATGTCTAAGTCTTTTGAAACCTCCAGCCTTACTAATCTTTGACTATTTTTGGACTGTAAGACATCTTTCCATGCAATAGAAATACTTAAGGGGGGAAAAAAGCTAAACAAAGAAAAAAAAATAATAAAAAATAAATAAATAAATAAATANAACAAAACAAAAAAAGAAGTACCAGGAGAATAGCAGAAAAAAGATAAGTCACTGCTTAATGCAAAGGTGGACTTACCTGCAGGACAGTGTACATGGCATCCTTCCACACACTGCAGAGGGCACTCCAAAGGTTGTGGGTGCTGGCACGTCACAGGACAAGCAGGCCCACAGCTATTATATCGCCATTCACATTGATAATCTAATTCCTGTTTATTCAGGTCCTCACAGCTTTGTGCTATAGAGTGAAAGAATTGGAGATAAGAAAATCAAACCAGGTGTGACTGCTTCTTNTTGGAGATAAGAAAATCAAACCATAGCGTGTTCACCACACCTTTCAAAACTATGTCACCAAACTTGGTACAAACTGGACCACACTCACATGGAAAAAGAAAGGTTTCCATTTCTA
Organism: Pedionomus torquatus; assembly: GCA_013398155.1. Classification (NCBI taxonomy): domain Eukaryota; kingdom Metazoa; phylum Chordata; class Aves; order Charadriiformes; family Pedionomidae; genus Pedionomus; species Pedionomus torquatus. The sequence continues at coordinate 102,640 of VZRU01015929.1, read as the reverse complement.
AATAAAAATATTTTACTACATTTAGCAATTCTTCACACTTAATTTTTTTTCACATAGTGAAGTATTGTTCTACATCAGAGATTTTGGGGGGTTTTTTGTTTGGGTTTTTTTAATAAAGACTATTGAAAAAAATTATCCTTAAATTTTAATTAAAAAAAAAAAA
>VZRU01015929.1:42090-101302 GCA_013398155.1 Pedionomus torquatus | reverse complement strand
AAAAAAAAAAAAGGGTACTGAAACCTTTCTTTGTCTACATTAGTTTGTACTGCTGGTTATAACATTCCCTTCCTGAGGGAATATTTTTCCCAGGAACGGCTCTGAGCGTAAACAGAAAAGGGAAAGGAAATGTCACCATGAGGCGCTAGCCCAGTCCTATTAAAGTGAACTTCTTCAGACATCAATGGGAGCAGAGCTGGACAAGAACAGTCTATCTGACCCAACAACTTACTGATTAAAAGCATGACCCTTTTCACCTAATTCTTCATCTATCCTGTACTTACGGCACAGTTCTGGTGATCTCCAGTGGACAGCAATGCCTTTTTGAGCACAGACATGTGCATAGGCTGCTATAGCATCACAGAAGCAAGCACAGTCCCCAATAGATTCACAAGCACAAGTGTCATACATGCAGATATCTGTGTAGGGCTCAGGATTCACCTACAAAAGAGAAATACAGAGTACAGTCACTGATGCCCCTCATCTCCTTTCTCTAGACACATTTAACCTTCAGATGGTTTGCCTGCTCCATTCACCAAGAGTTGAGGTGTCACATAAATCAGTGCAGGTCTTCAAGCAGAAGTTATTCTACAGCTTTCTACTAGGGGTATCCTGCATCTTTCCATAAAGCATCAGCTACAGGACTGGGTCAGAGGCAAGAATGCCGATTAGTCAGTCTCCTGCAAGCTCTGTATGCTGTTAGCACAACCACACTTTTCCCCTCAACTGTAATCAGTGTCAGCACAGATCATGCAGAATTGAAGAATGTGAAACACAGGACAGAATACTCACAAGTTTTTTGCATTCTTTAAAGAGATCCCCAGACAAAATGCTGCATGACGTTTCTACCATCACCTGCTTCACTATGTTTCCATTACACAGTGGAGATATCGAGGTCTGTTCCCAGTTGGGCTTAATAATATAAGAGAGAAACACACATTGCATTTAGCCTTGCCTTCAAGATCTCGTGACTCTTCAAATTGAAGACATTCGTCAGCACCAGGCATTTTTCCATGACAAAGGAAATTGTCAGGACAAATTCTGCCACGGCAGAACACAGAGTAGAGCAGGTTACCTCCTTCTTTTTCTGCAGCTCTTACTTGTACACAGCTTTTTAAACATAGATATTTTGATGACAATAAGTTCAACTGTACAAAACATCCACCTTGAAATACATTCATTCACAGCTCTACAGAAGGCCCAGTCACAAATATGACCAGTCTTCAGCAGATAATACCCATGGTCACTGCTCAGTAGTCTTCCCCTCTTCCATTTAATTTATCCAAGAAGAAGGAGCACTAGTATCGATGCAGCATTTTACAATGGAGACAGTTTGCAGGCCCTGTCCTGTGCCTATTACACTGAAACGAGAAGCTGCTCCTTCTCAGCCTTACCCAGTGATCTCACTCCTCATTATTGCAGCTTCTTTTAGTGCTCCAATCAAGTCATATCTAAAAAGTGACATTCAACAAGGTAATACTGTGGCTCTGTCACACTTGCAGGTGATTTATCAAACTAACCAAAAGGTTTCATGTGATCAAAACCAAATGCTTAATTTTATTTTCTGATAATTTAAATCTTTTAAGGTAATATCTAAATAAGGCCTTTCCTCCCTTCTCTTTGAAAAAATTATGTGAATTTTCAAGAGAAAGTTTTTAGCTTTAAAAGCATCATTTCAATGAAATGCCTCATTTTATAAATGTCAGCACAAGCTGTCTTCAAGTTGTTTCCCCTCACTTTTTGATTTGAAAATATATTTGGCCATAATTATTGTCAGGTTGAGTGAAATTTTTTATTCAATTTCATTCTTTCAAAACTGAATTTGGAAAACAGAAAGTACAGTCTCATGTGTAGTACAACTAGTACCTTATGAAATCAACTAATCTCTGGCACAGGGACACAGATAACATTTTCAGATAGCAGGTAACCTCCTTAATATTCAGAAGCATGTCAACAAGGTCTTCATTCCTTCCTGTACCTTGCTTTTTCCATTCAAGCCTCTCTAATCTGAAAATAATAACTGAGTGCTTTTTAAAAGAAGCATATAGAAAGAAATTAATCTGTACACTCGGTTCATAAATAGACAGACTATAATTTGGGATACAGAATTTTGGATAGGAAAATACAAAATTTTTTATCTAAACCCTCTCTGTCTGAAGATGACAGCTGTTTGTTTTTTTTTTTTAAATTAAGCTCTAAAATGAGATTTCCAGTTATATCTGGATTTCAAGCATCTGGGCTGGCAAACTTTTAGGACACCCTCTACCATACAGATTGGCTATGTTACTGTTCATCTGAAGCCAGGCAGCACAGAAACCTTAAATAAGTTAATTGATCTTTTAACAGATTTCAAGAAATAATATTATTTGGCAAAACCATGGGGGAAGGAGCTAATTTCCATTTATTTTTATCCTTTCAAACTTCTTTGCCTGCTCTTAAGCAATACTGTAACCTGCATTAATTCGTTTTCACAGTTCATTCACAATCACCTTTTCAACATCAGCACAGAATGGATTAACTTTCCAAGAATTCCCAAAGTCAACTGGATCTACTTCAAGATGTTCATTGCTGCTGGTCAAATCATTGTTTTGGATTCCATCAAAATTTCCACACAGACCACACACTTGATCCTTGCGGGGAAAGAAACACAAAATACATAAAACTTAGAATCTGTAGACTGGCTCAGGGTTTTGTTAAAAAGTCTTTTTAGCCTAGTGCTTTAATGGCTTAAAAACTGAATTATCCCTGCCCTTACCAAGTTTGCTAAAACAGATGCAGTCTCTCACTGAGAAGTATAGGTCCTGTTCCCATTCTACTTTGTTAAAAGTAGGACCATAGTGTCTCTAGGAGCCCCAGGAAGCAAGATGACAACTCTGATCAGTGTTGCCTCTTGGCTTTGTTTGGATTATGTCCCCACAATCCTATTTTACTTCTAGAGATGGCTGCCCTATCACCTTTACTAATAAATCCAGTTCCTTATACTGCTTTTCTTGAATACAGAAGAAATCATTCAAGGCATAGTTATTCATAGTCACCCTTTCTATCATAGCTCACCTCCAATAACCCAGAATGTACCCCTTACACTTGAACTACTGGGAAAGTAAGCAATACTTACAGTATTACCAAAAAAAAACGCTTCATTTTCAAGCAAGTGCTTAATACTCCATGGAACTCTGTCAGCATGCCTGCATTTAAAAAATGCTACTCCCCAGAGACAGGGTAAGTGCACTTTTTAGTGAGAATAACAAGTAAAGCAAAAACCACTTACTCTGAAATTGCCTTTTAAGATAACTGAGACTCCCATGGCCAGATCCCAGGTCACACTGATGCTTTTTCCCAGTAAAATGATGTAATAACGGCCAGACTTCATAACTTCTAAATCACTGTCATCTTTAGGAGGTACCTTGATGTTTACCTGAACAAGAAAAGCACATTGTGCTATTGACTGTGTCTCTTACTCTGATTTGATGTAGGTCATTTTCTCAGTGGAATACATGCTCATAAGTTCAAACTATTTCCAAACATGCTGTTCTCCAGAGAATAGATAGATCCCATACACTCTACACATGCTCCAGAGCAAAACTGTAAGCAAGGTACAGGTAGGGGACTGATTACAGGCTTGTCTCTATACAGAAAAGTTGCTGTGGATAAATTATTGACTTAGAAACAATACTTATAAACAGTGAATTGGGTTACAAGAGGGGTACTTCAATTTTATCATGTTTCTATAATTCTGAATGAGGCAAGTCCCTCATTCTCTCAGGATATAATATATATACTCACCACAAACAATGACATGCTAAACAATTGCTAAACAGGGGAAGGGTTGATAAAGAGGACAGGGTATACCAAATTAATAATCAGTTTAGTCTTCAGGCAATGGTTCACTGAATAATTGCATTTTATTTTTACTTCATCTTTTTAGAAAACTAACAATTCTGTGTTCCTGAGGCAGATAGTAGCTAAAGGGCTGGCTAGGTTTAAAAAAATGTGAACTGGGAAAACCACATGCTTCAGTGGCCTCTAAATGACCAGAGTACGAATCCAAAGTTTGGAAGGACTTTCCAACTATCTACATAAAGAGGAAAAATCCTGGGAGGTACCTTTCAGTCTCTCCATTTTTTCATCACTTTTACTTCCCCTGAGTGTCTCTTTCTCTTCCCATCTGGCTGCAAATTCATCGCCTACAGCTAATAAGAATTTAGAAGATTAATTTAAAATGCTGTCTTTCACACCATAATCCCCTTTCAATGGGAACGCTAATAGGATTATTGACCACGTTTGGAGAGAAAGGTCTGGCATGGCTGTTACTTTAAGCACCACTAATGCATTCACTGAAAACTGCTTAATTCTGGAAGAGGCAGATGAAAAGCTTGCAATCAGTATAAATAGTGATTAAAGCAAGGGAGAAAGAGGAGCCTACAAACCATTCAGCCACTCTCTAGTTTGAGGGCAAAATTTTTCCTTATCCTACTATTCTTCTTTGCTCAATGCAGTAAAAGCTCAGCACCATAATTCAATTCTCATCATCTCTGGGTAATTATCAGCAACCTTTATCCCCACAGAAGATAGTTCACACCCTTCAAGGCCCTCCTGAAGAGCCCTGTTCCATGTCTTTAGGGAAGAATATGTCAAAAGATATTTTAAGAACTGGAAGCTTTTTCATCTTCACCTATGCCCAACATATTACTATACAGTCTAGTCACACCTGGTCGCTTATCTTCTAAATATAGTAGTCTCTGTTTTTTCAAACTCAGGCAGAAAAAAAGAAGACAAAGATGAGTTGGGAAATTGACTTAAATTATAGAATTTCTATGTTTACAGAGGCTTTTTGCCCAACCATGAAGTCATAACTTTTTGACCTTGCAAACTGGCAAATTTATTTGTTACAGAAGGGAAAAACTGATTTCATGATAATTTTTTTTTTTTTTACTGTAAACCATAACTGTAACATGCAAATACTTCAATTAAGCCTGCGTTTATGTTAAACCAGAGGCTGCTCTCAAAACAATATCATCTTAAATCTGTATTTCTTGGAAACATCGTAATGGCAAAAAAACCCACTTGATTCTCCCTGCTTGCTTCCAAGGATTCTTCTGGAAAAAAGAGTTAGGAAGCCATCTCTGTGTGAGAATCTGCCTAAGAGTCTTCATGTCAGTTATTTTTCCTAAATCTCTCCTTTGGTTGCTGTTATTTCTAGGAAAATCTTCTCTAGATATTACACTGGGCCTTAAATTCTCTAGAAAGACAGCTAAAAATTCAGTCAAGGTCACATGGACAGTCTTGTGATACAGACCTAGCTCTTGCAAAGACATATTCTCTAAGGAACCCACTGCCATCTGTTGCTGGAGCTGCTGCATGCTTCATCACCGCTTGTCTTTTCTGGCCCTTGTTTTGGTGTTCGAACAGAATCACAGCTCTTCTGAAAAATATCTCCCCTGAAGAACTTTTCAGACAAGGTCTGGCTCTATGGAATGATGATCCCTGCACTACTATTCACTCTTACCCAGGTAGGGAATTCTTTAGCAGCAGAAATCAAAAATTGGTTAGGCAACCAATAGGTTCTATGGTCATTCCTCCAGCAACCAAAAGCCTACATGTGCCATATGCTGTCAAGATGCACTGCACAGACGCTATTAATAATGGCCACATTTCATGTGTTCCTGTCAAGCATCAGTGGCATGCAGCAACTTGAAGGCAATTTGCTGGCTATGCAAAACCTGCTTCAGCTTTGTCTGTTAACCCGAAACAAGGTACGGGGAGAGTGGTTTCACATTTCACTGGGAACATTTTTGCAAATCCTTGGTCCAGATGCCAGTTCAGAGCACAGGATTTCTGAAAACTGAGCAACAGAAATACTGTAATCCACTGCAGCTCTGTAATGTTTGAACACAAGGACAATCTTGTTACAGTGACCAAGGCAAAGAGCTGAACTCTAGCCTTTGAAAAGTTTGTTTCCTGCAATGGAGGGATATAGAAGTGATTCTTGGTTAATTCTTCAGTATCTGATAGTAGGAAAGTGGGGAAAAAAATAAAATCCGGTAATCTTGATTTTCCACCTGATACTTAGACAAGGGAAAGGATAGTGATATTTGCTTCTGCAGTATCAACTTATTTCAGCCATGACTTCTTTTTTTTCTGTGTTCCCAGTCCTTCGGATGGCTAAATTAAGTCAGGAGTTTCACTACTCACGGGTCAGTCACTTAGTCTCTTCCTTCCACTTAACCTTACCTGTGACAGACCTCCCATGTTTAAAAAGAGCATTGCTAATAAGAGCTTGCATTGAAATGTCTTCTTGTCTGAGATCAATTTATTGGCATCAAAGAGAAATACCCAAAAGGCATTATAACTCTGGGAACAAATTAAATTATTCTAATCCTGACAATCTTTTCATTTTATGTTCTAATTTTCAAGAATCACTGAGCATAAGGCCATTCATGCTTCACCTTACTTAACAACCTGAAATTCTTTCCCCCAAAAAAGGAAAGAAAAAAGAAGCATACATACATTTCCATTCAGCAACTCTATTTCCCCACTTTCATAAAGAATGATAACCCTTTTAGTGCACTTTTCTCCAGTGAAGCCACAACCTTCATTCGAAATTAATATCCGGAATGTCCCAGAGTCATTCTTGCAGAAATCCTATCAGAAAAAAATAAATGAATGAGTCATTAATGTAGAATATTTAAAAAATGCATACAGATGTATGGAGAAGGAAGGCTCAGATAATACCCTGTGGCCATTAAGATATACATTGACATGTCAACTGTGCCCATATTAATTTACTTTGGGCTTAGTGTTGATATTTGTGGGTTCCACTCCTTAAAAAATTAAGTCCACTTTGCCAGGACACACACAAATACATATTTTGCAGGGAGGATTCATGCTATTACAGTATCTGTGATATTTTTAGAATGTACAATGGGCAGATGTCTACATCTTAACACACAGAAATTAATCGACTTAACAGTGAAAGCAAGACTCTGCAGCTTTAATGATAAAATAAAAATATAAACTTAGAAGGTTAGATTAGAAAGAAAGGTTAGAAAGAAACTTGCTTCAAAGTCTTGAGCAAAAATTTTGGCACCCATGTTTTCTTACTTGTACATGAATAATAACTATGATGTCAATCTATTTCTTGGGGACCAATTATGAAATTTAATATATTGATTTTCTTTTAAGTCAATTTTTTCTGAGAGGCATGGACAGTTTGCACTATGTTTATATGATGATTCATGACTCTCAGGACTTTTAGGTTTTTGTTTGTTTTGTTTTGTTTTGTTTTAAAAAAAGACCCTGTCTATAGTTCTCTGTGTTTATGGAAATCTGAGGAGAGCAGATCTCATTTTCATTTTAAGCAGTTTTGTAGTACTGTATGCTATTACTTCCCATACAACCTTTACACAGAGCTCTCACTGGTGTCAGAGCAATCATCCTTCTTCCAAGGTAACCCAGCTGAAATCAAGGTGGAAACATTTCAAAGACCTAGCCAGAGACAAGTTGATCACACTTTTCTGCCCAAGGAGAATTGCAAGGAGGAATATTCCTCATGAAAAGGATCAGTAGGGAGAAACAGTAGTTCACCCAAGCAACGTGACACTTTATAACTGTGGAAGACTCTTGTTATCAATCAGAAGTGAATCCATCTAGTTTTAGACCATGGTTTCAGAGAAATTCTTCTTCTCTTGCACACGTTTTCAAATATGCAATGATTTGCATCTGTAGATAATCCTTAATCTTATTTAGCTCTCTGAATTTCTGGCTGCTCCCACTAACTTCAGGCTGATGTTTGTGTCCTATATCTTTATCCACCTCTCCTCTCTGCTACAAAGAAAATGGATATTATCAATGTACACCAAATAGGTTGGTGCATGGAAGAGAACAGTGTCTTTGCTGAAGTGACAAAGCAGAACCTGTGCTGCTGATGCATTTAGAGAAGGGGAATGACGAGAGATGGATTTATGGGTATTTACAATTCCTTGTTAAAGGTAAGATTCAGACAGCCCCTCTCTGTGCCATTCTGCTACCATATGTTTTATGCCCGCCAGCTAGACACGTGACAACCTAACATAAAACACAATACAATCTTCTAAGTTCTCAAGGCATTTTAGAAGTTATTAATAAGCTCTTCTCTCCTCTGTCATAGATCTAACGTAGTAATAAAGAATACTTTGCTGTGATTTATCCAAATGTTGGACTTCTGCTGTAAAACAGGTGTCTTATCAGAAAGCTTCAGCATTTGACATGTTCTTACCTCAACTAATACATATTGACAATTTCCTGGAAACTTGTATTTCAATCCATCAAATGTCAAATAATGAGCTGTACCAATGACAGTGCAGGTGCCATCACAGGTATTTTTGGTGCATTCCCACTTTCGACCACGGCACACACTGTTAACAGGGAAAATAAGTTAGTGCAAGTCATGATTATTTCCAATATATGTAACAAACAAGAGAATGCAAGGTACTATAGGCAAAGTTAAAGAGCCAAAATTTCTGCCTCCAGGACCTCATCATCTGAGGACTCTCCAAAAAACACACAAGTGAGGTTAAGCAAGTCTTTTCCCCTTTTTCCTTTGCCTGGGAAAGGAGTAACCTACTTCAAACAAAACAGGAGCATTGTTCCCCTACGAGTCTTAACTCGGCCATCAATTGCAGCCCTGTGAAGACCCTTTGGCAGTTCTCTGTGCTGCTGTCTGTCCTCAGATACATCCCCAGCAGATTCTTTCTGTGTTTGGCCTTGAGAAAGCACTCTTAGAGGGCTCCATGACTGGACTGCTGGAATCCTTCTTTAGATGGACTTCCATAACTACATTACACTACCACGGCACCAGATGGCACTCTCTCTCATTAACATAAATTAGCATATATTAGTATTGGTTGCCTAAATCCAAGTAGTGCATTGACATGTTAAGTGAATAAGGAAAGCCTCTCCCATTTTCTTACAAGCTGCATGTAGGGGGGTACGTGCATTTTGAACTTAATTATCCCCAAAAAGAGGCCTGGACAGAGCCTGCTAGAATATTTAGTTATACTACTAGTATTTTGTTTTGGATATCCTGCTCTACTCTGATTAACCTTTTAGAAAAACAGATTGATTACCCTCTAAGGACCACTACAGGTTAAATACAAAGTATATCAGCAACCCTGTTTTTATTTGTAGTACTGTCCATTTTTCCCTTGTTGAAACCTAAAATAGCAGCAAAATTAATATCCAACTGATGCCAAAGGACATGCGTTTACTGTAGTGATCATCCTCTGGGACCAAAGAACCAGAGCTGTAATTCAGTCTGCCCAGTAGCTTTTGTTCAGATTATATACTTGAGTATAATAGTACCCTTCTCCATAGATGTCTTTCTGTTCTTAAATTTATTCTCCATTATAGTTTATCTGACCTAGCATTTGCAGACATTACCTTAAAGTCTGACAAGAACACACACATGAATAGAAATATTTACTTTTCTTTTATAGGTACATAAATACATACACTCTCCAAGGAAAGTCCTATGGTCTGACACTGTCCTCTGAGGTCTCTTGTGGTGATCAAAACATTTGCCCTACTCAAGTTTGCACAAGAATACAAGTAGGACTCCAAGCTAAACCTCAGTTTATGCAACCAAAAATGCGACAAGACCCCTGATCCTGACAGGAGATACACCAATGGTTCCCTGGCTGTATATTTTGCAAGTGATGTTGTCAAGGACACTTCTTAGACCTTCCTTCACAAGCACCAGATATGCAAGAAAAAAAAAAGGGGGGGGACACATCCTGATAGGCAAGGCAAAACAAGATACTGCCTTATTTTTTCAGGAGGAGGGGAATTCTGAAGATCAGTCAAACACAGAGTTGAGGTCTTGTTATCATTATACCCACATGGCTGTAGCAGCTGTACTGTGCTGTCATTATCACACAAAATCAGTGATGCCATGATGAAAGGGATAGAGTTATCTTTTGTTGCACTCCTCCTTTTGGACTCTTTTTGCCCTTTTTGGTTTTTGTTTGTTTGTTTTTTAAAAGAACTAAACAAAAAGACCCAAACAGCACATGGGGTCACCATCTTGTGAGTGGATAATCAAAATACATAGAAAGCCAGTTTTCTTGTCTTGGTGTAACTCAATTGGTTTCAGTGTAATTATACCAGTATAACAGGCAAAAGAGAAAATATCAGGGCTCCCAGACTTCATGTTTACATCAAACCCACCATATTCAACACAAATCATTATTAAATTTATGAGAGTTTCCAAGAATATTTGAATCCTTTGATTGCTATGATACATAATAATCTAAAATTTACATGGTACCCTGATAAATAAGGTTTAAGGAGGTAAATGCTATTTTCCTGAAGTTTAAATGAGGGAGGGAGGGAAACAGAAATAAGGATAAGAGTCTTCAGAGGATCCACCCCATCTTCTTGCCCTTTTCCGGAGGTATCCTAGGGAACTATCTGCCTTGCTACAGAAGCTGCAGGTATGAAAGGGGATCTTTCCCTTGGCATTCATGGACTTTTGATCAGTGAAATAAATTGATTTGCTAACTAGCAAGAGACTGAGCAAACAAAATGAAAAACAAGATCAATGAAGCATAGAATCTGATCGCTCTTTTGGTTATTATTAATTTTTGGGGAGTTAGAATAGTGTCTGACACATTATCTAATAATCTAATCTAATAATAATAATTTAATAATCTAATAAGCAGTGGCTTGCTTGAGGTTGGAGAAACATTCATCTATTAAACACTATATGAACACAGATGGACATCATCACTGCCCCAGGGATTTACTAATCAAGCTCTATAAGGGCAGGGAAAGAGGAACTCTATCCCTGCCTTACAGATGTAAAAACTGAGGGATAAAAAACTGAAGTACTTTCCCAAGATCAAATTGCTAACTAAAGGAAGAAAGGGTACTGAACCAAGTTCTCTAGTAATGCTTTAATGCAAGCATAAGCATTGTTTAATCTTGATAACACTTCACAGTATAATAAATATTGTACAATACATTTTCTTCAAAGAATGAAATATCTGTAACATGATACCTATTGCACAATTTTCTATTAAATCTCTACTAATAGGTAGAACAAGACCACAATTTTGTATATATGTGCACAGACAATTTATAAAGTATGTGGTGTAACAAAATTCAGATTAGCAAAATTCTGCTGTGTACAGCTTCATAAATGTTATTCCAAAATTTTCACTGAGCTCTACAATGAATTCCCAATACATAGCATAACAGAAGTTTTGCCACTAGCTTAGAATTGGAGACATTCCGTTGTTCATGAATTAGGGTGTCCCATATGTCAAGTTGAATATAAAAGCCAAATCTGACACCTCTGGCTCATATATTGCGTTTGCAGGTGTTCACATCTGGCTAAGAACAAGTGAGAATGAGAACTCCTGCAACAGCAGTACAAAAATAGGGGGAAAAAAAAAAAAAAAAGGAAGATCTGACCTCCAAAATGCAGACTCTCAATTCTTGTAATTCTCAAAGCAATAGTAATTCCCTATATCACTTTCTAAATGACATTTGACTTGATATTTGCTGAGAACTATCATGAAGCTTTTCAAAGTCACGTAGTTCAGAAAAGCTGTAGTGACATATTTGAATGGACCTTATTTCCAATTTTACTTTCACATTCAAGAAAAATACCCAAAATGAGAGGAAGAACTTTTTATCAATGAGAAAAAGCACAACTTCTAACATATTCTTGACCGTGATATTGAAGAAAATTCTACATATTAGACGAAATTTCAATTACAGTGGCATGACCAGAAACAAAAGTTCAGTTACAAGCATGAAGCAGCATGGTTATGACTATTTTAAGATTGAAGATTATAAGAATGACTGAAAATAATAAGACTGTGCATGGGTTTTGTGAAGAATCTTGAACATTTCACAACGCCACCTATAATTTTTACACCTTACTGTTACTGCTTCAACAAAATTTTCATTGTGCTTGTTTTTCAGCTGAGTCACTTTTACCTAGATGTAATATAAGCAGGTTATAGTATATATCTATATAAAACTATTAACTTCTACCCCACCTTCCTTCCTTCAACTCTACTTTTCCCCAAGCCTACTTATAGTATATGATGCATAATGTAATATGTACCTGCAAAGGAAAAGAATTAAACAAAACATTGGAAGGTCAGTATTTCCAGATAAAAGCATAAAACTTTATATCCAAGATTAACTTAAGCCAGGTAGGAGCATTCCCACCAGTTTAAGAATACACCCCTTAAAAACACTGTTGCTCAAAGATCAAGGCACAAAAAAAATAAAAATAAAATAAAATAAAAAAATCAAACCATATAACTCTTTAATGGTATTGATTTTCCAATCCAACTCCACCCAGTCATACAGAGGATAACAGAAATGCTGTGGCTGGTGGTTCCACAGAGCTGGGCAGGGACATTTTGAGTAATACATACAAGAGATCCTGAAGTCTAAGTTCAAAGAAAATAGTTTCCACACTGCTGGTGGCTGGGTGTTCTACACCTTGGACTCTCGTATCTCTGCAGGAATGGCCAACCGTTCCCTCCACAAGCACACACCCAGAGGAAAGCACTTCTCCAATGCAGCCAGTGTGCTGTGCAGGCAGACGCCACAAATCATGCAGCAGGCAAATAGTTTTATTTAAGGCTGTGCCAGGGATTTCCCTCTGTGCAAATCTCACAGCCCAGCACTTTCTTTTGAACCTCCAAATTCTTTTTCAAGAACTAAACAGCATAGATAAGGATGCAGGTAAGAGACATGGAGTGGGTACTCTTTTCTTCTAAGAAGATGTTACAAATCTTCTTCTAAAAAGATATTACAAAGTGCACCTATCATATCATAACTGTCAAAACACACCCCTTCTGCTGATGCACCTCTTCTGTGAAGACAGGCTGAAAGAATTAGGATTGTTTAGCCTAGAGAAGAGAAGGCTCCGGGATGATCTTATAATAGCCTTCCAATACCGAAGGGGGCCTACATGAGAAGTGGAGAGTGACTCTTTATGAGGAAGTGAAACAATAGGACAAGGGGTAACGGTTTTAAACTGAAAGAGGGGAGATTTAGATTAGATACTAGGAAGAAATTCTTCACTGTGAAGGTGGTGAGGCACTGGAACAGGTTGCCCAGAGAAGCTGCGGATGCCCATCCCTGGAGATGTTCAAGACCAGGTGGATGGAGATTTGAAGAATCTGGTCTAATGGGAGGTGTCCCTGCCCATGGCAGGGGAGTGGAACTTGATGACCTGATGATATTTAAGATCCTGTTCAACTCTAACCATTCTATGATTCTGTGTGAAGGGCTCCAGATGCAAGAAAAAGGAAGTGTGACAGCAGAGCTTAGCAATGAAATGCAGGTTCCATTCATCCCACCTGAGAGGAGCTCCTGGATTATTATCTTGTATTGCAAGATCAAGGAGCAAATCCACTAGCTGGTGGCTACAGAGACACAGATTACCTATTTGTAAGGTACTGGGTACAGTTTGCCAGATATTGCACTAGCTTATTATTATATTATATATTATACACATTATATTATTATATAATATAATCATATCATATTATTACCATGNGTATATAATATTATTATATATTTTATATTATGCAACATGCAAATGAAATGTGCTGTTCTGTGCAATACGTGTATTACTACACTGCAAAACCTGACTTCATTTAAAATAGATCTGTTTAGAAAACAATATTTTGTTTTGTTAGAAACAAGCCAGGTGAGAAGAACAGAAAAACACGCCTTAGAGAAGAACAGAAAAATGCATTTCCAGTGGCTCACCATGTGTTGCAGTCATTAGTCACTGTCTCTCCCTTGGCATATTCTCTTCCATTGTGAAAACATGGGCATCTCTCAGGAGCAACACATTTGTTTTCATGTCGCACCTATGCAAAAAACACAGCTTGTCAGCATGCAGGCCTGTTACTGTGTGCCAGGACACAGAGGAATAAGCATGAGGATGTGTGGATATGTGGATAATAAAGGAAAAAAATAGAGAAAATGGTTCAAGACAATCTGAAATAAGAAAGGTACAGCATTGCTAATATTTTTTCCCTTTAACTTAAATAGATCTATGGGTACATAAATTACAATCTTGTTTTCAGGGGCTGAACACCAAGTTAAGGTGCTGGGAGAATAAATTAGACTCTAGAAGAATCCCATTATGAGAAAGTTCTATTTGACCAAAACCAGGGTGGAGATAAAATAGGCTAACCTGAATGTGGAGGGTAGGTGAAGAGCATACACTTCTCACACACAACCTTGAATGATGGCCTACGAGAATAGCAACCTGATGCAGAGCTCAACTGGGTTGAAAACTGAAAGACAGCTATGGAGGAGGAGACAAGGAGCTGCAGTACCAAAGGAATTCAAGTACAAATGGAGATTTGGTTGTTAGACAACACCCCACAAAAAAAGCTGAACTGGAAACTGGAGTGGGTATTCATTTTCTTTCGATGCCTACTTATGCCCTATAAGGCAGGATAAATCTCAGTCTATTTGAGACATTTTTCCAGTCTCACAAGCTCTCTCATTGGGGATCATTATGTTCTGTCAACATTTTTTTTTTTCTTTTTCGGTTTTACCCCACTGGTTTTAGTTTCTCCTTTTATAAAAACAAACCACTTGTCCCACTTCAAAAAAAAACCAACCAAACAGTAATGCCTTTAGACTCTTCAGTTTTTTCCTTCCTTTTCTCTGTTATTTCTGTGATTACACCCTTTCCATTTTGAAGACAGCCAGTTTTAGAGAATCAAACAAAACCAAGGCTTGCTATGCTGTTTTTCACTTGGACGTGATTTTGCAAAGCGAGGGGTAGGTTTGGCTCTTATTTCACGGAATACCAAAATGCAGAGCATTTCCCCTCCTTCTCATTCAAAAGTCACAAAGTATCACCTTCCCACTTTAAACTCTTTCTGTAAAATCATTAAAATAGTGTGTGGAGGGGGTTACCATTAAATACAGGCCAATGAGATCAATGTAGTCTGAACGCCAGGTTAATAAATTTGAAGAGTGCTGCCTTTTCCTGTGGGGACCTAGAACTGCCACAGGGAACTACGAATAAACAGGATTTCATGGCCCAGAGACCCTTCATTCATGTGCAACTCCACATGCTCTGTGGCTTATGGAACTGTCTATATTATGCCAAATAAACTCACACCGATAGAATCAAGATGGAAAAAAATGACAGAGCTGAGGCTCTGCCTTATATTTAATCTCCACAAAGAACAGGGAGAAAAGAGGCCAAACTTCCTGGTGGCAACAACAACCAACCTTCCTGGTGGCATTTAGGAAAAAACACCAATATATGACTTCACATTCATGGCTACATTTCCCTATTTTTCCAGTGTTCAACAACACAAGTCAAAACAGGCTTGAGGGCTAGCCTCTGGGTACATAATGTGGGACTGGGTACGTGGTTTGTAAAGAGAGGATTAGGACCCTCTTCTACCAGTTCCCTCACACATTGACATGAAACTAGTCTCAGTCTATCCCCAACTCTAAAAATTTAATAGACTGGTATTAGTTTTTCCATCACAAACATCTGGCCACCATGAAGCTACAGTGCAGCAATGGTTAATCCACTGACAAAGAGGGAAAACTACCTTGTTAGAACACTGCATACTGGGCAGGTGGGATTTAGAAAGCTGGACATAAACACTCAAAGTAGACTTTGAGAGGGGGACTAATTGATATTAATTACTGCAAAACCCATTGGATTTGCTGCAAAATTTAACAGATTATGATTTTTGAGTAGCAACACCCCATCTAATGATCATATTTACACCACTTAAAAAGCTAGTGTACCTGTAAACCTGATGCCATGCTGTGTTACAAGTCTGTTGAGCACAATACCTGTTGAGCACAATACGCACACAGCTAGAATTTCAGTGAAAGTCTTTCTCAGTACATCAATAGAGTCCATTTAATATAGAACATCTAACATTTCTGAGTTCCTGAGGACCATTGATGGGAGGTCAAGATTGTTGAGGAGGCAACCACAAGGCAAGACAGGTTTGTAATGAGAACAGCTGCTGTTCTCACCATCTCACACCCTTATGACGGCGCTCCTGAGAGCACATCCATGAGATTATAATTTGCTGACCATCTGAAGATTCCCACCCCCCATCCTTACATGGGGACCTGACAGAAATATCCATCATTTCCTTGCTCTATCTTACTAGTTGTTAGACGTTGGCAAACCTTGCAAGAAGGACAGTATTACAGATTTCAGAACCTTAATATTTTTCTCCCTGAAACTCTGCCATAATGAGTGTGAATCTTAATCTCTTGGTCAATATAATTTTGATGAGTATCTCACTGTCAAGGAAAGCTCAGATTTTCACTCTCTTCCTCCTGATACACCTGAGGGCTTTAGCAGAAAGTCAGCCAAAGGTATAAGGGAGTAAGGGATTACCTTAAGGGAGTGAATCAGATTAGAACCCAATAGCTGATACATTTTAACTAAAACAGCCTGTCACCATTCCTGTGCAAAAACAAGTCAAAAACATGTTAGGACAGACGTCTCAACATGTCCAGCTTTACACTTGACTTTTCTTTGCTATGTTAGCTGTATGCTTATGTTTGTTTTATGAAGCATTATACTTGGGCAGATGCACATACCAAAAAGCTCGTACCCACCTCCCTGTGAAAACTCCATCATAAGGCAAACCTACACCAAAGAATATACAACTGAGCTAGCAGGAAAACCAAAATAGCACTCTGATAAGTTTCTGTGGAAAACAGTCTGGAAGAAAAAACCCTTTCAAATTTCTCCAGTTAATATGTTGAGGGCTGAGGTTTTTTTTCCCTTTTTCCACTAACATATCATTGTTTTATAAATAGTTTTATTTCAGCAGCCACAAAACAATAAAACATTTAATTTCAATTTTAAACCTTAGTTTTGCTTCAGTTGTTGGAAATTGGAAGAAATTAATTTTCTAGTTTTAGAGTGTCTGGGTTTTGTGCTTTCTGATTGTTCTGCTCCTCTTTTTCCCTGGAAAGGTGGTTAACACTCCATTTGTATATTTATTAATATTTTCCAATGGGAAAAACCTGGAATGCAGTAAACTAATCTGAGAAAGCATATTTTTCCCCACACTTCAGCACATATGTTATGATTTATCTTTTCTGCTCTGCAAAAGGGTGACAAGTATGGAGAATTTCCCACCCTCCAGATGATCAAAGACAGAAAAAGAAGAATTACTTTTCATGACATAGGGAACATTTTTATTTTCAAGAAATCAAAACAACATAAATTATGAAGTCAAGATAGACTGGAAAACTTTTTTTTCACTTGGAATAAAATAGTTTTAATTTGATTTTCTGAATGGGGAAATAATTAATTGATTGGCAATTACTATCCCCAGCAAAGTTTCCAATTCAAATCTATCCAACTATAGTATCATATTCATGAACAATCCTTGGGGTTTTTTTTAATTATTTTTCAACTGTGAAATTCAAAATTCGTAGGCAATTTGTGCATGCACATTTCAGACTATGTGTTCCTCTGTTTAAGACTGGTAACTTACCTAACTTATCTGTAAACATCTCTTCATATATGTTGGAATAATTTTGCACTTAATTCCATATTAAGTGTATATAATTGCAAATTGTACTGGAGAGTTTTTCTGTAAACTACGTATCTTTGACTGCTTTTTCCTAATAGTATGAACCATTTCAGATAAGCAGGAGGATTATTTTTGTTTTCCTAATAAATTATCCACAATCATTTATAATTTTTATGTGCAAAATACTGCAAAAGAAAAAAAAACCTGTAAAAAGGCACAAGTTCTTCCACAGTGATGATACATGCAAATATTTATTCCTATGTTTAGTGATCTGTTTCTTCTCACAGTCATTTCTACAAACAGTAGGTCGTCTCCTTGAGTACTTGCAAATGAAACAGGATTACAAAACACCAACACGTGAGGCTGACCAGTAAAAGAAATCATAATTACTTTTTCCAGTCCCTTTATTGCTCAGCTCTGATGGTACAAGTCTGGAAAACACGGATTTTGTGACTTTGTAGTGCTTTCCCTCAGTACGTCCAGAGTCTTTAGAAGAGAGAGAAGCAGGATGGAAAGGAGAACCTGGTCACCAGCTGCAATCCTTCCATCTTTGGCAAATGATACTGGGAGCACAAGGGCTCATTGCAGAATAAAAAAAAAAAAAAAGGAAAAAGCCTCCCTCAAACCATCCTGGTTAGGTACTTTTTGGAGATGAGGAAGAAACTGCTCTTTGGTAACAAGCTGGCAGGCCTCATGAAGACACACACCAGGAGTCTAACACATGGCCAAGGGCATGCACGTAATGAAAGCATCAAGTTTGATCCTCCTTGGCATGGCCATGGTTTGAACAAAATCACCTATGTATTGGCTTCTCCCATCGTGCCTTTGAGAAATGTGAACCTTGCAATTTTTATTCCCAGGCAATTTTTATTCGGAGATAGAAAGCCAACAAGAACAAGCAATTATAGACTGAGTTTAATGGAAGATTGAACCATACTGTCATCTAGTGGACAAAGAGCTTATTTAACTAGGTGTTTTTTTTTTTTTTTAAATGCTGGGCTGGACTCTTCTATCCCAGCCCCGACAGATCATCTTGTTGAGTTCTGATGCGTGTTTTACATCACTGCAGAGTCAACTGGAGTTTCCAATTTCAAAATGCCAAGCACTGTTTCTCCTTGAAAAAAAATTATTAAATAATTGCTTGAATCATAGTTGCAACTTACTGAAAAGGAATATGAAATTTTATGCTAAACATGAAGTTTAATTATGAAAAAGTTGATTCAGCAAGGCAAGGAGGGGGTGTCTTTTTTTTTTTTCCTGTTCAGTAGTTATCATAATTTGCTTTCCACTGTTACCTCTAAAATGTACTATTATTGTATCCTGATACTGAACCCTAATCTCAAACGCCTTCACCAAACCAAAGAGGTCTAACTGTTAAATACAAAGAAAGACGCATCATATTTACAAGTACGCAAAATTTTGTAAGTTTACTTATCACACTGCTATTTTGGAATATTCTTTAAAAGGAAACATTGAAAACCTAAATATGAAAAGAAATAACGCCTGTTTTAAAATTGTGGTGAAAATTTACTCCATAGTGATATGAATGCCTTCAAATTATGTTCTATATTTTTCACTTTGAACCTACAAGATATTTCACTAGTATGAAATTTTGTCAACAGGTAGCATTTTATTCTGCAATATGATCTATTTACGTAAATGTATATTTATCAGTAAAATATGATAGCAAAGGTAAAATGCTGGAATATTAGTGCTTTTTTTGTTTGTTGCTAGTAAGACAATAGAAGGAAATTTGGGGGACAAAATATGCATATTCATATAAAAGTAGAAAAAACAACATATATTTTAGAAAATTCATGTTTCCAGGGCAAGTTAATTGATTTTTTAAATGGAATTTAAAGTAGTGCATGAAGTAAATTCATTAGATAAGAAGTCTAAAAATAAACATGAATCTTGACCCAGAAAGTAATAATCTGAACCTGAATCTTGAGTAGGTGTAAAAGAGTAAAAATATAATTTTTTTTTCTAGAAATTTTGCATTTCTAGACTTCCTGGGTTGCAGCATTTGAAAACATCTTGCTTTACATATGCTCCTCTGAGTTAGCAAACAGCACCAGCACATCTCTAAGTGCCATGAGTATCGAATAAAGTCTCACAATTGTAGAGTATTTTAGCCCTCAAAAAACATATGGGCACAGCCTCAACTCATTTTTCCAGCATCTATCAGGTATTTTCATCTTTGATTTATGCATTTAATTTGAAAAACTTCTTAATCCCAGAAGATTTTTGGGACAGAGAACTCCAAAGTGTCATTTACTCAGCTTCATAAAGAGTATACTATGTGCTCCACCTCTATCATTTTTGTGTGATGCCTGGGACTATATCCCCAAAGAGATCCTGTGCACAACTCTTTGCCTGCCCAGGGAGTATTGCACAGCACTGAACACTGATGCTTTTTTCTATTGCTCAAACAGCAGCAACCCGCTGTCTATTCTACATAGACTGCTTTTTGTCAGGCCTCTGAATTGATACTGATTCCACAGTCACTGGCTTAGCAAATAACTATCTGCTCTATTTAAGAATTATTAAACTAACTATTAAATTTGAGGGTTGCAGGGGAGCACAATCTTGGACTCCAAAAAGCATTTTAGCAGTGGAAAAAAAAAGCATGCTCAGCACACCATCTGCAACTCCAGGACACCCTCTGGCATTATCTGAGGAAGTTTCATGTCCCACATTCCGTCTTGTGGGGAACTTTCAGTTTGATGTAATGCATAGGACAGCAGCAGCAGGGATGGAGACTCGACAAGGAGGTAACTAGTATGAGCAGAAGGATCTAACTGGATGTGGAGTGGTTATTTGGGATATGGGTACCTAAGTCCTTGTCTTGAGTGCTAGTACAACTAGGAAAGTTCAGCAAGACTGAAGAGGAGTTTGGGAGGAGAATTGACGGAAGATATAAATTGGTCTTAAAAAAAAAACAGTGGAGTTTGACTTTTTGAATATCAGTTATTATTACAGGCTTAATTTCATCTTCAATGCAGGCATACTAATATACATAATTTGATCCAGCCACAAATTGTCAGAGTCAATACTTCACAACTACATATTTCCAAGCCACAAGAAAACTGCTGGTAGGAAAAAATGAAGAAAAAAAATAATAAATCCCTGCTTACCATCCCTTTCGGACAAAGGCATCCAGATATGCAGCCATGGCTGATGCACTCCAAGTCGTAATTCTGGCAGGTCTTGGCACACTCCAACCCTTCAGCTCTTGGATTGTTTGCAGGACAGACAAATTTTTCCATGGGGGATCTGCATGCCAAGCTTCTTTTTCCTTTAAAAAATAGATTTACAAAAATTGTAAACTAGAACTCAAGTATTTTTTTAAAGAATGGTCAACATTTTTATTAGAAAAATAATTTAGGATATAGAATTGATCAATGCCACTGGACCACTATGAATGACACTGTGAACAGTCCCTACTTCCTAATGAAGTGACCTTAGGCTATCATAAAAGCCTGGTATGGAAGCAAAAGGAGCTGCACAAGCATTCAGTTCCAGGTTGCACTGGAGCTACGAGCACACTTTAGTGTGAAACATATTTCAACCTGTAGGCAGTGTACACTATCAACGTTAACACAAAATCCACATTCTGAGAAACATCAGCATCATATATTATTGTACTTAGAGTCACTTCCAACACAAAGTACATGTGTCACTGTTAATAGCAATGCCCTTCACTTCAATAGTTTTCAAACTTTGAGAACTCAGGTTCTAAAAGAAGATCAAAATTTCCCAAGCAACTCCAGGCTACTATTTTAAGCAACACTAGAAATATGCCTCTGAGATTTTGTAAGTCTTAAAGCAATAATATCAGGGAAATAACATTACAACAAGAGTTTGGTGAAACATACCCCTAAAAGACTTCAGCTCAAGGACAGAGGGGACCATTGTGTAACACTGTTACTGGTGGTCTACCAAGGCCCCCTTTTCCCAACACAATCCCATAAGCTCTATCTACATGTCCCTGGGGAACCTCAAAAGATCCTACAACACTGATGTCCTGTTCTCCAATGCAGTACCTAGCTCTGCAAGGCCTTTGTCAGTCTCTGGGAGGCTTTATGGAGAGATGCCTAGTGGCTGGAGTGTACGCTTAGTGCCTGGTAGCACTCTAACCTTCAAGCCACTAAAAGCTTCGTCTGCACCATAAATTGCAACCTACTAGTCAGAATCAGGAGGTACAAAGCTGACTAGTTGCTGAAATAATGTGATCCTCAAACAGAAACTGACATCCTTATATCACGTTCAAGGGACCCCTTAACAATTTCCACTAAAGACAGGATGCAGTGGGTAAGTACAATTTTGAGAGGTGGGCCACAATGAGTGCTGCATCCTCCCACGCAAACATTTTGTTTCTATCCTGTAACAAAGAAGAGGTTTAGAAAAAGACTTCCAACATTATCAGCAACTGCAGCCTCTGGTACTTCTCTACTCTAGATTACCAAGACTGTAGAGGGGAAAAAAAAAAACAAAAATATATTAATTTCTTAAAGCATACTAACTTCTCACAGATGGCCTCTCATCGGCAAAGACATCTGGCAGGAAGGCACCGGGAGCTCTGTTTGTACTGCAGTGCATGAAACCATTTTCACAATAGCTAAGAAAAACAAATAGAACTTATATTTAACAAAGTGACATTCAGTTTTCACTCATGCCGCTGTTTTCAGACAGACCCGCAGGGAACTTGTCAGAGCACCAAAATTACACCTCTCATTTGGGGCTGATCTGTTGCTCTCCATTCACTCTGCTCATCAACCTTTAAAGCAAATCTTCCTGAATACAGTTGCAGTGAAATATTAGCATAGTAAAACAGCCATATGCTAGCCCTGTCCAGATGAATGCAACGCATCTGCACAGGCATAAAGATGGGCAGGGCAATAGTTAGGTTTGCTGTGGAGAGACGTAAGGCACCACTTAGAGCCTGCAACTTCTGACTTCTGTGGCAGAAGAGAAAAAGAGCAGACACTGTTCCCAAAACTGGGCTTACTGGGAGCCGCCCAGCAATTACATTCCTACTCTCAGTGTACCGCTACTCAATTTAACAATTAGAAATGCTTTTTAATATTTGTATCTTTGACAGAAGTAATTAGGTTTTAACCTAACACAGTACATTAAAGTGACATTTTAAAAGCATTCAAAGTAGTTATTTTCAGTCATTAAAGTCTATTTCAAACTGCCAGGAACTGTTCGCATAACAGGGCTTAGTCCTTTTTTCTGCCTGAGATAGCATTTGTTACAGGAATAATTTCAAGGGATGCAACAGTAAAACTTACCATTTGGTTTGCTGGAGGCAAAATCTTGCTCTCTTCTAAACTTGTTTCAGTGGAGGTAAAGGAACTGAGGAACTGAACTAGTTAACCACTTCAGCTATCCAAAAAATTCTGAGCCACAGCACATAGGGATGAGTTATGAATACTATACGCACTCACCACATGGTGTAATGATTTGAAAAGACGTCCTCTGGCTGGAAGATCTCCCCATCATAGTAACAAGAGCAGTGGGACTTTGGCACGCACTCCTCACGCTCATCCAGGTAGTGCCCAGGGGGACAGTAGCATCCTTCCACACAAAGTTCTTCACAGTCCTCATCCGGGTAGGACAGAGATCTGCAGGTCTGGTTGCATGGCACCCCGCACTGCTGGTACACTTGGCCTTCAGGACAGGTCATTGCTGTTGAATGATGTGTACATCAGAGAAACTGACATTGGTTCCAAAGCCAGTTAAAAGAAAAGTTGCCTAAAGCGGACTGGAAAGCTGGGGATTAAAATGTTTTCATTCAATTTACTCATCGATAGAGGCCTGTATTACACTATCTCTCCTTAATTCTGTGGCACCAGTAAAACCTAGGGCACTGCTTATATATACAGACACAAGCAAAACCCTTTTTACATTCCAATAAATGTCAAGATTGCAAGACTTGACTGCAACCCCTGCAATGGAAATCAAAAAAAATCCAACTACAAAATTTCATCTGGAATGAAAGACACAGGCTGCGTCCAGCCTCTGTTATTACCTGGATCTACAAGTTAGGAGCATTACAGCTGTCACGTACACACTTACATTTTTCTTCCGTTGCAACATGGGTAGGGATAATTTAGTCACAATAAGTACAAATGTAGGTTTTTGCCTTGAAAGAGCAGGTGCTACAACAGTTTAAAGCCACACATCCCAGAAGCTGTCAGTGACTTCTGTGGAAAAGGGTGCTAATAATGCAGTCATTTAAGGATCACGGAGCCAAACCTTGGGTACTAACGATTTTTGATGATTAATTCATTTTTACAGAGACCTAATTACAGCATTTGGAGCCATACTGGTGTCTGTTTATAAAGCTTCCACATGTTCTACGGTGCTGACTTCAAGGCAATCTCCTGCGCATACATCAGCATCAGCACTAGGTGGCAGCTATGACAACACATTTCAGAAGACCAGAAAACAAGCTAGTATTATAAGGACTTTTAACAGGCCCCCTTCTAACCAGAGTTTCCAGAGCTTGTCGTTTGTAGCCACCTTCCAAAGCAAATGGCCAGGGTTGTAAGGTGATGATGTTTAGGGGAGTAAGGGAAGCAGCTGCAAATAAAAGTTGTCACATTTGTACTGTGCTAAAACAAAGATCAAGAGGTTACAAAGAAAGTTCTTCCTCTTCTGTTTCCTGCAGAATGATCCAATAATGCCTACCATCTCTTTTGTGAGCACACACACCTGAACAATAGCAGCAATGACAATAAAAGAAAAACTATAGTAGGACTACAGCCCTGCAGCCTCCCCGACTGCTAGCCCGGCTGAACTAACACTGAGACTAACAAAGCAGTTATCCTACATGTTAACCAACATCTAATGCTCACCTACACAAAATTCTTCTGAAATAAAGAATTACTTCTACTTGTTGAAGAGAGGCATGGTTGCATCAATATCTCCCCAACTTCTGCTGAAGCACCTGAAGTCCCATACAAGGAAGCATAATCCCTGAACTTGAGGATCCAGCCCAGAGACATCTAAGGTGACTTGAAGCCTTCTACAGAGCAAGGATCTACCAAGTTTGGGACTTGTGCCCAAATTATTTAACTCACCTTTCACAACACAGCCTAAGGAACCTCTGTGTGCTCATCAACACAGTGTAAATACCTCCTAACTCAGAAATAAATAGATGACAGGTTCACTCACAGCTATAGGAGTCTTTGACAAACCATCCACAGAACAGTACTTCTAATTTACATAACCATGATCTTGGCTGTAAATCAAATACTGAACCAGCATAGTCCAGTGCGGAGGACTTTCATCACTGAAAGCATGTACAAGGAGGACAACTATGAAGCCTCAGCCAAAACTGTGATTTACTACATGGGAACCTCTAGAAACAGGGAACTGGTTTGACAGATTTCAGTCTGGTACACGAGTTTACTAGAGTTTCAAGATTCAACAAGGATAGGATCCCTGAGACAATCATCTTGTCCTACTTTCTAGTCAGTGGTAACACTCCCTACCCACAGGGACAAGTTTGCAGTTGATCCTTTTTTCAGATAAAGCTTTGTAACTCATCTTACCTGCTGGTACACTTCCTAAGATTTTACAAAAATCCCTTGTTTTTCCAGTTATGCTACGCAATGCCATGTTCACACTCCAATTCCTAATCGACTGTTCCATTATCTCTGAAATGTCTGCTTTTAACAGCAAAAAGGCAAGACAGCTGACCTGGGAGGGGATGTTTATTTGTACATTTTGTAATACGCTGTCATTATAAAAAATATGAACAACATCCCATTATAGCCAGGAAAATGAGAGGAAAAGGATAGTCTCTACAGGCACCTGTTATAAAACCAAAACAGTGCTTTTCTCTGAAGCTCAGCCTGTGTCAGAAATAAGATGGAAAATAATGGGAAAGCATTAGAAAAATGTGTATCCATCAAATAGTTCATCCAGCTTCTTGTGGGTGGGTGTTCAACACAGAGTAAGAGAGACATAAATCCTGACCAGTTTCTCAGGTAGTTCAAGGTGAAAATGTAATCACACCTAGGTCAGAAGCTCTGGGTGATATACTAGACTTAACACAGTTGCACCAGCTGGCATGCTGAGCCCCACCATGTGATGTAGCTATACTCAAATGCTGCTCAGAGCCGGCCCTTAGTTCCCTACGATTTCAAACTAGGGACCTGTTGACTGATTTCCCTTCGCCACAAAACAGTGTATACATACATGAGACATAGAATCACAGAATTATTTAGGTTGGAAAAGACCTTTAAGACCATAGAGTCTGTTAACCTAACACTACCAAGTCCACATCTACATGTCTTTTAAACATCTCCAGGAATGGTGACTCAACCACTTCCCCTGGCAGCCTGTTCTAATGCTTGATAACACTTTTGGTAAAGAAATGTTTCCTAATATCCAATCGAAACCTCCCCTCACACAACTGAGTCCATTTCCTCTTGTCCTATCACTTGTTACCTGAGAGAAAAGACCGACCCCCACCTTGCTACAATCTCCTTTCAGGTAGTTGTAGAGAGCAATAATGTCTCCCCTCAGCCTCCCTTTCTTCAGGCTAAACAACCCCAGTTGGCCTGTTCTCTAGACTCCTCACCAACTTCTCTGCCCATCTCTGAACTACTTCTAGAATCTGTGTCTTTCTTGTAGTGAGGGGCTCAAAACTGAACACGGTATTCGGGACCCCACCAGTGCTGAGTACAGAGGTACAATCACTTCCCTCTAGTCCTGTTGGCCACATAATTTCTGATACACACCAAGATGCTATTGGTCTTCGAGGCCACCTGGGCACACTGCTGGCTCATGTTCATTAACTGTCTACCAACAGGTCCTTTTTTTTGCCAGACAGCTTCTCAGCCACTCTGNGTAGAGAGCAATAATGTCTCCCCTCAGCCTCCCTTTCTTCAGGCTAAACAACCCCAGTTGGCCTGTTCTCTAGACTCCTCACCAACTTCTCTGCCCATCTCTGCACTACTTCTAGAATCTGTGTCTTTCTTGTAGTGAGGGGCTCAAAACTGAACACGGTATTCGGGACCCCACCAGTGCTGAGTACAGAGGTACAATCACTTCCCTCTAGTCCTGTTGGCCACATAATTTCTGATACACACCAAGATGCTATTGGTCTTCGAGGCCACCTGGGCACACTGCTGGCTCATGTTCATTAACTGTCTACCAACAGGTCCTTTTTTTTGCCAGACAGCTTCTCAGCCACTCTGTCCCAAGCCTGCAGCACTGCATGGGATTGTTGTGACCCAAGTGCAGGACCTGACACTTGGCCTTATTGACCCTCACACAATTGGCTTTAGCTCATTGATCAAGCCTGTCCAGATCCCTCTGTAGAGCTTTTCTATCCTCAAGCAGATCAACACTTCTTCCCAACTTCATGTTGTCTATAAACTTACTGAGGTTGCACTCAATCCCTTTATCCAGATAACTGATGAAGATATTAAACATAACTGACCCCAATACTCAGCCCTGGGGAACATCACTCTTGACTGGACACCAAATGGATTTAACTTCATTCACCACAACTCTTTAGGCCCAGTCATCCAGCCAGTTTTTTACACAGTTTTTACATGCACAACACAGTATGGCTTATCTGCTCCTTCCATGCATCATGAAGGAGTTGGTTGTGTTACTTGTTCACAGTGGGCAAGGTGGGATTCAGCTCTTAAACAGTAAACTTCAACTAAAATAATTTCAAATACGTGGGAGATGCTTGTTAGCTTGGCATGGAGCAGAAATGCTGTGCTACACTAATGACTTACCTCTCTGCCACTTACCCACTTCAAATCAAGCAAACTGGTTCTGTCAAGTCATTTCCCAAGAAACCAAATCTCCACTGACCAAGACAGGAGCAGAAAACACGTTCAGTGCACTGGGCCATCAGCACAAATTATGCAACCTGCACATTCACGTCTCTAAGCCCATTAAAAGAGGGATTGTTCTCCTTCATGTGACAGGAGATGTCTGGGGCATCAGGATTATTTAATGGGGGCTGATGGATCTACAATCAGGGAAATCATCACTTTATGAGAGCAGAAAGCGCTCTGTAATGCACAGAGAGGAGGAAGCAGCTCTGCACTGTTAAAGATTAATTGTGAAAATTGACTTGTTCAATTACAGAAAGAACGATGGTGCATTATTGCTGCTCTTTCTTTCAGCCTCCAGACCTGCATATTTTTAAAAGGATTTTTATTACATTACTGTTCCACTATCTGAACATTTACATAAATTAGGTAAAATATTATGAAACCATACAGCGGCTTAACATAAACTGGTTTTATTCTCAATTCACAGTAAATACTCTCCAGCCTGCAGAAGCTCTAGGAACTGGCCTTACAAGTACAGACCCTACCAGGTGGAAGGTCAGTGACCTCTTTTTCTCTATCTCTTCCAACTTCTACACACTCAGTTTAATAAATGTTTTTCCCACCCCCTGTTTGGGAAGAAGTAAGCAGAATAGATCTGGTGGGCTGACAAGTACACATGCTTTTCCCCAAAATTTCCAATTGTCTTCTTTCCTTAATAGCAAAGTTATTAAAAAATAATGGAAAAACATATTTCACAACTATTTATGGGGGAAAGTGTGTCCATATTCCATCACAATTCCATTGCAATGCATTTTTTCCTACCACATTGACCTAACAGAAAAAGAAAAGTAATAAAAGATGTTGCTGCCACCTTCTCCAGCTTCTTAGCAGTTTAGCTATTAATCTTGCACTGGACTATCTATGCAAAGACATCCTATTCCTTCTGCTACCCCACCTCTGTAGCCCAAACATGCATATGCCAGAGAGGTTGTGGGATACTTTGGTGATATTCAAAGCTTGTGCAGACAAGACCCAAGGCAATTCACTGCATGTTAGTCCTGATATAATTAGGGGCTGTACCAGAAGACTGACAGAGTTTGATTCTGCTGTGTTTGTCTACTTGTATGGTTCTGTTCTATGACACCACTTGTCTGAGTACTTGCCTCCACACTCTCAACTTTTTCTAAAATCAGGAGTCACTGACAGGGTCGGGAGCTAGGCAGGTTGGGCCTTGAAAGGAGGAGGTACCAAAATTAGCAATTTATACATCACTACAAATCACTTGGAGATTCCCACCCTGGGGTATTCAGAAAGTTTCCAGGTGAGTAGCTGAAACTTAAGCTGAAAATGGAAACCCAGTCAAAAGCTCTGCTAAGATACGTAGGGTGACTGCTTCTCTACCCCAGTGCTGAGCAGTCTCTGCAAACAGTTTTTGTATCCTTGCTAGAGTGGAGGAAAGATACACTCTCTTATCATTTGCTGTAATAAATATTTGGCACCTTGCAGAAAACATCTCGTTCTAGATTTTTCATCTGACATTAACAAGAAATTCCTTTAAGAGCATTTTACTTACGGCAGAAGTCAGGTTGCCTCCACTGGACCAGGACATTCCTCCTAGCACAGGCTGCTGCATAATTAGCAATAGCAGAACACAGACAATCCTTGCCATTGGAACAGGAGCAAACATCAAAGCGGCAGTTCTTCACATACGGAATAGGACTGACTTCATGGTGACAGGGTTCAAATGCAGGAGACATCAGAACTGAGCAGGAGTCCTCAGCATATTTGGCTGAAAAGAGAAAAATTACATGCTTGCACTGAATTAATCAGTGGCTTTCAAGAAAAGCTAGAAGAGCCACAGAAAGCATTTCCGTTTTCTTTCATTAAAAAAACCCAAAACACACAGAAGAATAAAATAGAATCAATAGGCATAGATAGCATTGTATCTCATAGGTCATGAGCTGTGCTAAAAGAATAATGTTTCACTAGTAAAACAAATCAAGGAAAAGCAATGTTTTTATATTCTGTTACCACTATTTCTGCTGCTGTACTTCCTTTCACAGGGCCTCTGCTTTCTGTTGCTTTTTATGTTTGCAAAATTAAACCTTCTAGCCTGCACTACACTCACAGATTTACAGTGCCTGCTCTGATCTACAGCCATAAAGTTTTATGCATGCTTGCTCTTTCCAGAAACCAGATGCTGCTGTAACACCTGGGACAAGAAAATTGCACTGAGAATGTCTTTCTATGTCCAACCAGGACAGCCAAGCAATAAGGAGGGAAAGTGGAAGGCTGCCTGATGGGATGCAGTAAAAGAAGGGAGACAAGGGATCATGAAAGGATAAACATAGTATTGCTATCACTTGTAAGCCTAGTTTCAGTGGGACTGAAGTTTGTGCTGTGGCTGTGATGGTCTAATTCTGCCTATGGTCCAAACTGAGGACCAGCATGATCCCACATTACTTATTTATTTTTCTTTTAAACAAGGACTGCAGTCACTCTACTGTTAATGTAAGCAAAACTAGCTTCTTCTCATTCTCTCTCCTCTTTTTTTTTTTTTTTAACTTTTTATTGTTATGTAAAATGGAAGATGACAGTTTGTTGCACATGTTAATTTTGGATGGAGTTCAGTACCTAAACGAGGATTGAGATTGCAGGGGTCACTGTCTTGTTTTAACAAATCTTGGCAGTCTGCGTTGAGCTTCCAGGAGTTTCCAAAATCTTCCAGAAGAGCTTCCACCATGCCAGAAGGTGTCAGAAAATCGTCCCCTTGGTTACCATTGTAATTTCCACACAGCCCACACATCCTTTCGGAATAGACTGAAGATAGCTAAGGAACACAGCGTTAGCCTGGTCATTCTCCAGAATAGGTTACCACTGTATAGCAAAATTTTCTAAAGAATAAACTACACACAACTTAAAAATCAAGAGAATTGTCAAATACATAGTAAAAAACTGCAGACAATTTCATCGTACTACATTTTTAAACTTCTAACAAATATGTTACTATTAGTAACAGCAGGGCAATTTTTGCATGTTACAGAGCTAACTTCAGATGGTAACTGCAGATGAGTAGGAGAAAAATGGCTTATTTTTGTGCGTTGATCAGCAGACCAATTTAGTCTTTCCCTGGTTTTCCCCTTCATTCATATAAATAAACAGGGCAATAGCGCGGGCTGCTTTTTATAATATAGTAAGATCCTTCTATTTCCAAAGGGAATTTGAGAAAAGATATGGCACCTGAAACCCTTTCACATTTTGAAAGAAAATTTAAACAGATTGTTATATCACAAAACAGAGACAATGTTAGAGGAGTTGTTTCCCTTGACATTAAACACCATTAATAAAATAAGGAAGACGCTACTACCCCTGAAGCTACATTACCTCACATTAGAGCTTCTCTGGCCCTAGCAAAACCTAGGACACACTAAAAGCAGCATTGCAAGCGACCCACAGAGCAGGTGTAGTTTTCACCCTGCCTGATTCTTGCTGCAAATCAAGGGACAGCTGAAATGGGACCCTGAACTTTGAGGTAAACAGGGGGAAATCACCTAGGCAACATCTGCAACACAGAGGCACCAATATCTTCTATTCTAGTAGAAACTACCAGTTTCTATTACAAGTAAAGATCTGGTACCTGGTAAGTGCTACCAACTGTCCTCAGGAGCAGACTAAGAGCTTTAATGCTACATTAGCTTTCTTTCATTTAGTAGAGCACTACTTTAGGCAAATAGGCAGGAGTGACCATTGAAACAGAACCCAAAATAACTAAAAAAAACCCTAATCACTGAAGAAATTTGGCTTTCTGTATAATTAAAATTAAAACTTTCTCCTAATACAACCTAATACTACCTTCCCTTTGAACACACTGGTTAGAGAATAAATATGGAGCACTGAATGGAACAACCATGAATTATTAGGGAACACATATCCTTATTACTCCGGATGGCCAAGGAAGTTTCTTTTTCATGTACTCTGCAGACAGACAAAGGCAGACATACAAATCAAAATTCCAAGTGGAAGCTCAAACCATAAATGCCAAGTGGTCACAGAAAGGGGAGACCTTTTGAGAAACATAAAAAGGATTTTTACCAGAAGTCTGGCCAAGGTAATGGAAGTGTATCACTTCCCCTAATTGTCAGAAATACTTGGCAACATGTCAGTCTACAAATCCAACATAAATTAACTATCCAAAAGAAATTAAAAAGATGCTTTAAATACCTAGAGAGGGAAGAAGCTCAGAGCAGAACTGAATAAATGTAGATGATTGGAGAAACTTCCACTGCTTTTATGGGTTGAGAATCTGGAGCAGCAAATTAAATTTGTTTTAACTGTAAGAAAGAATTTGCAAGGCTACACAGATCTCCGACCAGGCAGAAAAATACTTTGAATACTGAGGAATGCCAAAACTGAGATTTGCCAAGGGACCAAACTGAATTATTCTCAGCCCAAAACCAACTTCTAGGAGATTGGAGGCCAGAGATACAGACTACATTGTAACAACGATAACAAAACCACGGATGTTTTGTAAAGTTATCCTTGATCTTTCTTCTCTGTTATCTTCAACTCTTGTACTCACTTTTGGACTAGCTTTCATGTACCTTTACACCGTACCAAACATGACACTTAAGCCAGATTTTGGGGCCGTTGAGGAGAGGGCAAAAGCAGTGCCATGGTTCATAGAGGGCAGCACTCACTGTTTGATAGAAAACCACAGGAAAACTGACTTTCTCTTCTCAGTGAGCAAAGCCACCCCAGCAGGGCCTAGCTGCAGACCCCCTATGACAAATGGGGCTCAAAGGCAGCCGGCCTGTTGGTAAGTACCCCTCCATGCAAACTTGGCAGGAGCACACAGGTCTGCAGCCACCCAGCATCACGTAGGAGCAAATCACCCTGACCTACCACCCACGGCCTGCAGGTCATCACAGCAGGAAGCAACACTACAGGCAGACTTGTGCTTCCGAGGGAGTGAACACAACCTCGGGGATAACACGTGCAGTCCCTGAGACTACTGATTGACAGAAAACAGCCTCTTGTACAAGCAAAGAGGGTGATAGATGGCTTAGCTGGAGAAACTGTGAAGGTTTGTCAGCTGTCAGGAGACTACTCCACAGGAAATAATCTTCCCCCTTCCCTCACAGGCTTTTCTGCAAATCATTACACATGCACACACAAAAAAGTGGTTTATGTAGCATATTCTGTTGTTGCAGCTAGACTGCTTCTATTGCTGCTCATTTCTTTTAAACGTGGTTTGGATATTTCTACACTCTGCTGCTGTCTTAGCACAGACAAACTCTAATTGCTAATCAAGGGTGACTTTAAGCATCCCTCACAGTAGCAGGAGCATGAAACATCTTCTATGAGTTAATTGATTTTTCCTGGAAATTATGAGTAACTGTGTCCCTGGAGCTATATTCTTCCCTTATTTTTAAGTCATACAAATCCATTGCTTTAGACAGGACAGTCATAGCAAATGAAAATAAAAATACAGTTTGGAGGGTATCTGTTGAACAAAACACAAAATTATTCATGGTTAATAATGTCTGTCTTTGCACTAAAAAGGGAGGAAAAAAGAATCCACCAAGCTGCTGTAGGATGAAAATGTTTGTCTCTGGAGCACAAAAGGACCTGTATTGCTCCGGGGGTAGCAATAGAGAATGGAATTTCTAACATGCAACACAAAGCATTTTCTCACTTCAGACAAGAAAATCTTTGTATGTGTTTGGGTGGGATGAGGGAAGGGGCAAAAAAGGCAGAAATAAAGCCATCAGAAAGAAAGAGTACCTTCACTAGGAGTTCACCATGACCATCCCAGTCAATCTGCAAGTCTTCCCCATAGGTAAGGCGAACTGAAGTCCTCCTCACCATGTGCTGGATACGGAGGGCACCTTAAGACAACCACAAAGTGTTGGTCAGTCAAGCCAGGATGTGGTGTTTCATTGCCTGGGACTGCTGCATCCAGTTGAACAGGCCAACAGAGTTTCTGCCACAGAGCAGGGGGCATGCAGGTCCACCACAGCAAGAGGTGCCAGCAATGCCCACCACACACTTCCCAAGCTTTGTGCCTGCTCAGCAGTTTGCACCTGCATGAACTTGTCCATAGGCTCTGCTTTAAGACACTCAGGACCCCTAGAATAGGATAATATGTGCATTCTGGAAAAAACCCAGGCATTAACTGTGACATTTTGCAAGGTAACTGGAGGTAGCTGAAGCTTCTGGATAAAAAAATAACAGTAATTTTCAAAAGCATAGACCAACAGTGGTTTTCAAGACCACGTCTCACAAATCTAGACCAGCTTAGTTCTCTTGATTTTAGAGGAGCTGAGCCAAGATATGTCAGCTGCATGAAGAGAAGCTGAAAAGACAGAGCTTCTTCTAGAAGAGGCTGCAAGTGAGAATATGGTAGTAAAAACATTTTTTGATTGAACTGGGCTGAGATGTGTCAGAAAACACTGACTGTTCAGTCAGACCATGCAAACACACCTTGTACCGAAGGGATCTGTATGTCTTGTCCATTCAGTGAAATTCCTCCTCCGTGTTTCATTTTAATGAGGCTGTTGTCCATATCCCGGATTCGGACAGAAGCTGAGCGAGTGCACACGGCATCAGGATCATCTGCACACTATAGAGAAAAGGAGATTTGCCTCAAACCTCAAGCTTTCACTTTATCAGTGACTGAGCCCCAGGTCCCCAGAAGGCACGTCAGCATCTAATTCGGGAGGTCTTAAGTGCCTCAGTCGTTTTATGGATCTAGTTTCTGTATCCCACAAACACCAGGCTGGCAGCCTTTCATCCATTATCCTGCTAATCACACACCAGAGAACCATCCACAGCTCCTCATCACAGAGCCTGGATAGCAACCTGTAAGCATTACACAGGGCCCCCGGGAGCAGCCCACCCTAGTGGCCAGCATCCAGTTCCCCAACTGTGGCAGGGACGGGGGTACATGCTGTCTTGACCCCTACAGCCTGGGAAACAGCAGTGGGACACTCCTGTGCTGTGTGTTTTCCCAGCAGAGAGTTAGGCAGATGAGGAACAGGGAGTGCAGGCTCCCACAGTCTCCTCCCTGGTTTCAAAAGGGAAGTTTCAGTGGAAACACGTTCTGCAAGTTCCCAAGAACAGATGACCTCAAAGCAGCACTATCAGAGCTTTCTAAGGCAGGATACAGGCATAGATTATGTGTGTGATTGTCACACCCCACTTCTCCAAAGCCTGTGACTTCTCTGTTGCTCATGACCTGCAAGGCAGGCTGATACTCCCCTTCACTCCTGTCAGTCTCCTGACTGCATCATACCCTCCCTTTGGTTCCTCTGCTCCCATCCCTTTCATTACCCTCTGCTTGATTCAGTACACTTTTCAATCTCCAGGTTAGTTCACCTACTCCCATGCACAACTGGCCAATTAATTTAATGACTGGGTCAACCTCCCTGTGACACCCCCTCCAGAGTCCCCTTCCCTCCCCACACTGGCTTGGTTCCCTTTCCTGCCTCTCTACAACCATCACACCTCACTGTGATATCCAGCTGCATCTCTCCCACCCATCACAGGAGATAAAGACAGTCAGGAGCTGCTGGTGGGCTTGTGCGCAGAGAAAATCACCAGCCAATATGATTTAATGGAAAGCCACCCAAGGTCCTACTCTGCCAGTGCACCCTACTCAGTGTCTGAGGAAATGTGTTTGCCCCCGTGGTAAGGCAACAGCCCTCAGGGTGCTTTGCAATGGGAGCACCCTCCTCTGCATTTGTTTGTTCAGCTGGCAAAGAGGCAGTGAGGGCTCCTTCTCCAAATCTCATCATGAACCTCAGTCTCCATGTAGGCTCCTGGGAATGGCAGTGAGGAGAAGCAAAACACTTATTACCTAGGAAAAGACTGGATCTGTTGTTTAAACTTAATTATTTAATACGAAAATTACTTTTGTGCATCTGCAATTCATATCAGACTCCCAACAGCCCTTTCCACTCTCTCAAGAACATGCGCAGAGGGTGCCCCAGCAGCAGCCAAGACTGCTGTTACCTGGACAGTCTCAATTATCACAGAAAAGGAATTTTCCACGCAGTCCTTGGCAAATAAGTACTGACAAATCCCGCTGAAGGTGAAATACTTGTTGTCAAAGCTTTTGAAATGGGACTGGCCGGTGACAGAACATTCTCCTGAAAAATACAGAGCCATTAATCTCCTCAGTGCCACCTGCGGGAAAAATCCTGCCCCCCACCCGACCCCAAGGCACTGAGGGGGAAGAACAGCCTAGTGGAGCAAGTTATAAAAGTCCGAGGTCCCCCCACAGGCCAGAAAACACTGGCAAGATGCTTATCTTCATGTTTATTCCTGTAGATCATTACAAGCAGTAACAGCGGCACCAATAAAAGCTAGGCAGTATAGTATAAATCACACTTGAGAGCTGAAATTCGTGACAACAGAAAAGCCTATATTATGTTTCAAATGGAGGGTCATGAGGACATCAGCAAACAACTCAGCTCAGATCTCTGCACCAAAGTGAATTTGATTCTTCTGCAATATGTATCTCAGTGGCCCTGGAAACAGCCCAGTTGCTCAAGGTCTGAGGTACAAGGCATGACTTAGCCTGTAAAGTGATGGATGTTGGTGTCATGAACCAGTTGTAAACAGCAACCCACTCTCTCTTTAATGTAGGAACTAAGTTCCCTCTTTATATAATGGGGAACCTGAGGCACAGTTCTCAAAAATACTGATCAGAGAATCATCGAATGGTTAGAGTTGGAAGGGACCTTCAAGATCATCAAGTTCCAATACCCCTGCCATGGGCAGGGACACCTCGCACTAGATCAGGTTGCTCAAAGCCCCATCCAGCCTGCCCTTAAACACTTCTAGGGATGAGGCATCCACAACTTCTCTGGGCAACCTGTTCCAGTGTCTCACCACCTTCACAGGAAAGAATTTATTCCTAATATCTAGTCTAAATCTCCAATGCCTAATCTCCAATCTCTAAATGCTTAAAACTGACAGAACATGGAAAGGTGCTCAGGATTACCCACCATAGCTCCATACACATTCTACACACTGGGCAATGTTACCTCTTTACCCATATGCAGGAACTTGTAACGACATAACACACCTTAAATCCACTTTTATTTAGCCCAGTGGGGCACATCTGCAGCCACAGCACTGGCTGCAGAATGCAGGTGTTTTTAGGGTTGAAAATAAAAATTTGCAACAGGACTTGTTGGATTCTCACTGCTGCTCTGCTGTTCTTCTGCAGAGGCACCTCGTTCTCAGTCTGTGTTTCACAGATATATCTCAGCAGATTTTGAGTCCTCTCTTCGTCTCTCTACTGGTGTTTTTAGAGCATTGCAGTATGGTTTTGTGAAGGCAACAGCGTCTGAGAGCCTTCTTCACAATGACCTCCTTGAACACAGCCCCCAAAAAAGTGTTTATTCCTTTGTTGGACTGCCTTGAATAGCAACAAGTTTTTCTAACATTACAGTGAATATCACTTATCAGAATGAAGAGCTGGAAGACACTCATGGCTATTGCTATTCCATGAGCAGAATTTGTGGTGGAATTTACTCTGAACCAGTATGTTAAGTAACTATTTTAAAATTAAAAATAAATCCATAGTTAGAAGAGCTACATCTAAAGTTCTTACAGAATAATACAGAAGCCTGTCTTGTCCACCCTTCTACTATGAAAAGTGGTTATTTAAATACCTCAACATTTTAACATGTTTTGGTAAATTGTGGATTTTCATTTCCAGGAAGTCAGTATTCAGATGCCACAACTGGGATTTAGTACTCTGTTATGCTAGGGTCTCTGCAAACACATAGGAAGGCTCCAGCTCCACCAAGCTTGTAAGGGAACTCTTTCATACGAAAAGAGTATTATAGTTAGACAGCATCCCACAGAAAGCAAGATGGACAGAGACCTCCTCATCCAGAACAAAATTCAGACCTACATTATCAATCCACTGACAAAGGATGGAGAAAGTTTGTTACAAGCTGGCAGGTAAACCCCATGAACTATTCTCTATCCACTGCCTTTGAGTCCCACACAAGCTCTAATGAATGTCAAATGGAAATTTCCCTCTTCAATGTATTATCAGTGTTAACCATCCTAAACTAGCCTTTGCTAAAGGACAGTATCTGTGGTCCTGAGGATTCCAAGGCTTATATAGCCCTAAGCAAAGTCCAGCACTCACTGGATGCTTTTTGTCCTCTAGAGAGTAAGACAGCTTACTATTTGGGGAATTTTACTTTCTGTTTAACTAAGCTTGGACAAATGTAAAACAAGTGCTATTCTACTCAACTTCAGGGTCAACAAATTGGCTGTCAGACGTGGAGAGCTGATTTTATAGAAAATCAGACATAATGCATATGTTACATGCAGTTTGATTTCCAGGGTGTTCCCTGCAACTAGGAACCAACAAGACAGGTTTGCAGCATGGAGAGTTAGGCACTGCTACACCAGACGAGTCCCAGCCCTTTGGCATTGCTCCTGCAAGGGAAATTTCTTTCCTGTGGCAAAGCCACTTCTTATGGGTCCCTCTACTTCAGTTGGTGTAATGCATCCCACGAGATGTCCTGAAGCCTACTGCCTTCATAATTAATTTAATTATGATATCAGCTTGAGAGCTTCTTGCTAGTGCTAGCCAGTTAATGCTAGTGGGCTGACACAGCACTGCTTTCTGAAGTACTGCCTCCAGCTGCGCACCCAGCTTTATCACCAAACTTGTAGCTAGACAATTCATTCCCACAACGCAAAATAAACCTCTCCCAACAAACAGATTGGTAAAAAAAAAATAGCTACCTTGAGCTTATGTGAGTCTAAGTACATAAACTTTCTCTGACACGTGATTTTAGAACTATTTGTCGCAAAAACAACCAACCATCAACAAAAATGTGTTGTAATATTGCTTCAGATAAAGACAAAACAAGATAGGTAATAATATAAACTTGGCTGCTGTTCCTATCAAATACTGCTACTTTGGGAAGCTTTGCTGCCCTCACATATTGTCTCAATACAGTTTGTAGATGTTAGCAGGTACAACTGGACAACAGCTGCACTTATATGACCTTCAGTCCTGTAAAACCTAGCTGAAAAGTGACTTGAGTACATTGTCTGAACGCATAGAAATAAGCTGGTTTTCTTTTTGCCTTCTGCTCATTTTGCAGAGCTTTCCTATTCAGCAAAGGACAGCAAGGCTTTATTCTCTCTTGCACAAAGCTGTATATCAATGTCTGTTTGCAAGCCTCAATACCACACTTATCTTCAATTCTATAGTCGTTGTGAAGAAAACACAGTGGAGTTGAGGCTAAAAATTTGGCTTAGATAGTATTTGGAGTAGCCCAGAAAGCAAGGACATTAAGAACTATAACCTAGGTCAAAACTGAAGTTAGAAAAAGATGTATTTCTCATTTCTAAACATGTTGCTGCCCATTAGCTAAAAGACATAGCAAATCAGCTGGGGCTGTGTCTTGATTCTGAGTTTTAGACAGTGAGATTCTCTGCACTTGGAGAGATCTTACTGAACACCTCAAGCATGGGACTTGTCCCAGTTGTGCTTGGCATAGGTCACTAGGTTCTTTTGCAGTCTAAAGTGGGAGAAAATGGAGTATTGAGGAGTCAGGTAAGCCTATGGTTAACAGAAAGACAGACTTTGGTAGCCATTTTAAGACAGTTTTATTTTTTCCTAATTTGTGAGGATTGCAGAGTCTCATTTGAAAAAAATAAACAATCAAACAAACAAACAAAACCCACCAAAAGAAAACAAAAAAACTGAACCCAAAAAACTTGATATGTCTTTTCTTGTCCTGCCATAACCCCAGTCTCCTCCTCATCCCTTCTATTCTAGTTTCCAAACAAGATTAAGAGCTGTGCTGCTTCCCTGCACACACACCACAGGCAGAGTCAAATGCTCTTTAAGGTAAAACAGGCCTTTCCACGGCTGAACATCATGCAAGAGCTGAGAGAGGGGATGGGCCACAGAACCAGCAGAAGGAAATAAGGAAGGTGGCACTTTGCTGGCCAATGCACAGCACGAAAAGTTACATTCCCCATGTAGGCAAAAAGTTTGGACAGCAGCCACCAGAATGGGTGAGTTTGGAAGGGAGAAAAGGTAGGAGGAAAGGCAGCAAGTACACGAGCAGAGCTGTCTCTCCAGTCTGCCACCACCCACAGGAGGCAGGGCGGCCACCTTCTCCCCAGGGCTGTAGCTCCTTCACTTGTGACAATAGCTATAGGTCCCAAAGACACAGGGTATCAAGAGTGACCCAATATATTCCCAGTACTTCAAACTGTCCCATCAACAAAAGTATGCTAATTCAGGAAGTCAAATAGGGAATGGTACCTGGTCAAAGAAACCCAGAAGTGTTACTCTACCTGAAAGGTAGTCCTTTAAACTAAGTAATCAAAAGAGGAACTGTTCTCACCAAACAGGATTTTTCATTCCTACACATAAACCATACAGGGCAATGTCTGGCTTGTCTCACAAGAACTTAGGAGTATGAACCCATATGACTTGCACTGGAACAACCAAGTAAGAACAAAGATAGATCCTGTTCTTGACTGGAAAAATTAAAAGTAGAAGTGGGAGGGACATAGGCAAGGCTTACTTGTCAAAACCTGAAAAATAGAACCAACATACCTGGGCATTCCCCATTGCTGCAGATCCAGGTGCCATGTCGGCAAATGCTAGGAAACAGGACAAGTTAGGGAACAGTACATTAATTCAAATCTGCTGTTGCAGCTTTTTCCCCAAATAATTGAAACATGGACCCATGTTTCAGGGAAATTAGACCAATTCCCAACACTATTTCCATCTCCTGTAACCTCATTTCTTAACTGCTGGTAATAAGAGCTGGAATGGTTGCAAAACTTAAAAACTCCTTTTTTCCCCACACTAAATCTCAGTGTTTATTAGAGTTTTCAACTACATTCCACTGCTGTAGAATGAGCTTTAGATGCATTTTGCAAGGTATATCTATTCATACAACAGAATCAAAAGGAAAAAGATTTTGAAGGGACCTCCAGAAAAATCATATACTACAACCCCCAACTAAAAGAAAGGAACTTCAAAGCTTGATCAGGTAATTCAGGAATTTGTCCATTTGAGTTTAGAAATCTCCAAGATGAGGTCCCACGGCCCCTCTGAGTAACTGTCTCAGTGCTTCATCATCTCAGAAGGAAAATTTTTTCTTGTGTCTAAATAGAATTTCCCCTTCTGCAACTTGTGTCCATCACTTCTGTTACTCTTTGTCTCTGAGAAATTTGGGCCTGTCATATTTACAGTCTCTCTTCAGGCAGTGAAAGTGCCCCCATTAGCCTTTAAACAAATCTATTAGTCTTTGCTTCTCCTTGCACCATAAGCTCCCCTTCTGTGATTATCTCCAGTTTCCTTCACAAGACTCTCTCCATTCCATAATCCTTTCTCTTGCAATGGGAGCCCAGCTCTGGTCACACCGCTCCGGTCATTCCCTTCACGAGTTTTTTACAGGACGGCAATAATCTCTTCCCATCACTGGCCAGCTACATTTCTGCTTAAGCAGACCTACATCAGTCTGATGGCACATTGCTGGTTTAAGATTAAGATCCTCTTGCTTAGTTTCCCTTTTTGCTGAAGCTGCAAGGAGATAGATGTTTCAGGTTTAATGTCTTTGGGTAGTGGAGCTCATCCCATCACCCACAGGCACTACTAGTAACCAGTAAAATGCACTAATAGTGACTGAGATGACTGTCATCCTTGGGTCTGTGGGATACCATGTGAGTCAGTGCTAGAAGCTCCAAAATCAAGTCATTTTCAGGAAGTGCTAGATTCTTCTTATATCTTTAATTATCTCAGCCCTTGAAAACCATTTTTGGAAAGTCGATTTATTGAGGATGGTAAATGCAGAGCCAATGGAATGACACTCTCCACAGTCTTATCAAATCTGAATAACAGGACATATTTTCTAACAATACAGTCTATCAGGCAGCACTGATCTCCCAAGAGCAATAAAGGCAAACAATGTGGCCAAGCTCAAAGCTGCAGACAGCTCCAGGGACAAAGACAAATTGCTAATGTCGTGGTTGGTTCATATTCTGTGACACACAGCACAGGTAATGAAAAACTTCTGGTTAACAGGGATGATGCATAGACAGTCTTTCTTCTGCATGTGATGCCTTAAGTGAGTCTTCCTTCTGTGCTCTAATTGAAAACATCTGGGCACAGGGTTGTCTGAACTCCTTCCACAAATACGTTCACACTTATACATAACCAGATCAGGAATACATTACTCATTCCCCTTCCTTTCTTTAGACAGCCAGCCTTCCCCTTCAGGCTGGCATTCATGAGTGAAAGAAAAACTGTGAGCTATACAGCTGGGAAGATTCATTAGCTTTGTGAGAAGTTCCAAGGACGTGCCTGAGCTAACTCCTCTTGGAAAGAAATGGGGTTTAGAGGTTAAATAAATGTAGGAAGTCAAAACAAAGACACCACAGCTGACATTAACCAGACATGGGAACCTGCCAGTCCGTCTTATCCACAGGAAACAGGTAGTTCTCTACTATTTGAGGGAGTATGACCCTCACATTGTTCTATCAGATCAAATATCCCTTTAAAAGCAAAGCTGATTTTGTCTTTGTGAACAACTCACTTCTTGGAAGGGGGTGGCATTTCCAATAACAGAGCAATTTGCCAATAAAAGGAAATTTTTTAAAAAGAGAGAGAAATAGTTCTAGAACGATCACCCAAAACAGCCACCACTAAATGGTGTGCAGTACTTATCTAGAGCAACAGCAACCAGAGAAACACTGAACTTACCATGAATTGCAGTCCTGGAAGATGGTGAAGCCAGGAGGATACTGTTTTCCAGAGTGGATGCAGGAGCAGTCGGAACTTTCAATG
This sequence comes from Pedionomus torquatus, assembly GCA_013398155.1. NCBI lineage: Eukaryota > Metazoa > Chordata > Aves > Charadriiformes > Pedionomidae > Pedionomus > Pedionomus torquatus. Next base: position 59,066 of record VZRU01015929.1, on the reverse strand, counting down.
CAACGTTCACCATCAAGGAGCTTCCCATCTGGAGAGATCAGGTAGCAGCAGATACACATGCCACACACACACAGGGACACAAATATAAATATGATTAGATTTTCTAGTTCTTCATATCCTTTGGCAAGACTTCATATGCATTATTATCCAGAGTTAGTCACATATAGAAATAAAAAAGAATGAGGCTTGCCAAAAAGCTTCAGGGGGGTTACTTTCCTTAAAGTGCTGCATCTCCCTCAGATGTGCTTGAACAAAGCATTTCTGGTGCTCCCAGAAGAGACTGTTGCTTAGCCAGTCCCCGAGTCCAAAACACATGTTAGAACAAACAAGTCAAACACAGGGAGCAGAATCAAGCTTCATTAGAGCTGGTCTAGAAACCTGACTGAAAAATAGATACACTTTACTGACTGCAGGAAAGGGTATCTGGACAAGTTCTGTGTTTGCCATAGGAGGACATGAGAGGGAAATTAGTAGAGAATGAAGGAATGAAGTTGAACATCATAAAAGTAAAGCAGACAGGGCCTGAAAGAAAGAAACATTGTCATGTCGAGCTGTGGTTTCCCCTTTTGAAGTTCTGCAGGAGCAAAAAGTGAAAGGGCTAACTTCCCCGCTCGGATCCATTTGCTGAGGTTTCCATATTACACAATTACAATTACCTATTCTATATAGAGATTATTTTATCGTCCAAAGATAAATGGAAGTACAGATGAGTTACAAGACTTAACTAAGATTGCACTGTAAGCTAGTAGCAGAAGAAAGGACAAGTTTCTTTCTCTTAGAACCCCATGTTGATGATTATTATTTCTCTGCTTTTAAAAGAACTAATGTAGCAAAAAAAAAAAAATTATGATTGCTGAAAACACATCTCCCTCCTCTCCTTCCAATTGATTGCAGAGATTTTGGCCCTGTTCCCTGGCAGGCAGCAGTCACCACTGACATGAGACACAGGTAAGTCCCATTTCCCCTACTCTTACCCTAGAGCAGCCTGCACAGATCTTTGCTGTTGAGAAAATCCTTCCAGTGAGAGATATTTAGAACAGGATCTGAACATTTAAGAGTGGTGTGACTCTCCAGAGAGCAAAAAAAAATAAAATGTCCACCTTTATTTTCCTGGCAATAGTAATTCCATTTATAGCAATTAAAGTAACTATACGGTACATTTAAGGAGGAGGAAAAAAATCCAAAAATAAACCACCAAAAAGTAACCCAACCAAAAGACACGTTCATTGAATAGATCATTTTTACTCTTGGAGAAGTGGAGAGACGCTAAAAGAAGGTATAATCCTCATCCTACATCCCAAATTCCTCTATTCAACTGTGAGATACCCCTGGCTCTCTATGGAACTCAAATCAAGGTTCTTTTCTGTTGCCTGTGTGCAAAAGAACAGTAAATGTTTTCAACTGCTGATTATTATTTCTTATTTTATTGGTTTGGGTTGGAAGGGACATTTGAAGGTCATCTATTCTAACCTCCCCTGCAATAAGCAGGAACATCTTCAACTAGATCTGGTTGCTCAGAGCCCCATCCAACTTGACCTTGAATATTTTCAAAGACAGGCAATCTACCACTTCTCTGGTCAATCTGTTCTATTGTTTCACCACTCTGATCACCAAAAAAAAAAAAAAAATGCCTTCCTTCTATCTAGTCTAAATCTACCCTCTTTGAGTTTAAAGCCATTATCCCTTGTCTCATCACAACAGGCCTTACTAAAAAGTCTGCCCCCATCTTTCTTAGAAGTCCCCTTTAAGTACTGGAAGGTTTCAATACGGTCTCTCCGGAGCCTTCTCTTCTCCAGGCACTACAACTCCAATTGTCTCAAAGCTTGTCCTCATAGGAGAGGTGTTCCACCCTTTTGATCATTTTTGTGGCCCTTCTCTGGACTTACTCCAACAGGTCCATGTCTTTCCTGTACTGAGTTTCATACACTTCCTTCTACCTTCCTACTGGTTCTTCGTGCAATACCCTTTCTGTTGACCTTCTGTTTTTCTGCTTTTCAGTTTCTGTCCCCTTAGACTTTTCCTGTGCTGTACTGACCAGTGCATCTACCAAAAGAAGAATATAGCCAAAGTCCTTTTGTAGCCAGTTGGATTTGCTTCCTCCAGTTTTTCCCAACACTTCCAGAACTGCATGAATATAACAGCTAGGTCCTTCACAACAAAATAAATTCTTGTGAAAATGACAGCTTTGAATCTCCAGTAAGAGACTGCCAGCTAAATGAGAAACTGCTAAGCTCTGAATGACCTCCATCACATTTGGTGTCTTGTACAGGAGGACAGTAAATACCTCTTTGTATTGACACAGAATTCAAATTTGAAGAGTGAAACACAGAGATAGTCCTATTAAAAACAAACAAATGCACACACCACCACCTCCCCAAAAAAAAGCCCAACTAGAAATCGGAGCACACGGAGCTTTACAGCCAGAAATAAAACTCTCCTCCTGCAGTCATCTTAAGTACAATAGGCAGAGGAGGAAGACTGGAAAACGCCCAGAAGTAGTAGTCAAAGTTGTCCCCTTTAACTCAAACAAATTTCCTTTTTGAGTGATTCAATAATAAGTGAAATCATTTATCTGAAATCACAAAGATCTTTGCAATTCTAGCATGAGATCTACATCTACTGGTTTTCTGTAAAAGGTCCTTCAGAATACTCTCTGTTTTTCCTCAAACTGGATGCTTCTGACCGAAGGAAATTCAGAAGGAATCTAGATACATCAATGGCAAGCAGTCCCTCAGCAATAAAGGCAGGCAACCCTAGAGTAGTGAATGGTGATGGTTTTCACAGAAACATTTACTTTTTAGTTAGGTCTAAAAAATAGCCCTTTTATGGAGTAAGCATACAGGCAGTATAGAAACTGGTTTATTCTAAGGCATGGTCCCAGAGAAGAGAAGTGTTTCTGATTTGTGGAAAATTTAAGGGAAGACACAGCTTTCCTTCTTCTAATAAAATAGGTAGCATCACTGCCAAATGTTCCTCTGTAAATAACCCAGCAGATAAATTACCAGGGCAGCTGCATCCATCAACACATTGTCCATGACACACTTCATTGATATTCAGGCTCTGGCAGGTTTTGGAACAAGGGGATACACATTCCTTATACTCCATGCCAACTGGACATCTTGGCCCTGAAACAATTAAAAGAAATTAAAAATGCAAATTCTTCAATAGCTCTTAAATAAATAAATCCCTTAATTATCAAAGGCTGAAACCCAGAGACACCCAAAAGGTCACATCATCTCCAATCAATTATTTCTTTTTCAGAAGCTTAACATTTGATATTCAGTTTGCAGCAATATCATCATCTGAGAGGTTGTATAGTAAATGCTTAAAGACAATTTTTTTTCTAATAAATCGAGTCTCAATAACTAAACCCAAATAATAATTTAATAACTAAACCTGACCAGGGAGGGGAAGTTTTGCAGTAATATCTAAGTAATTTTGATAGACAAGCATGTTCTGTATAAGCAGTTACTCCACTCATCTGTGAAATTACAGTTTTATGTTTCTAGAGAGAAATGGAGAGAACTGGGAGACAGTTAAAGCTCTGAGATCCCATCCTCCTTCTTCCAGAGAACTGTGAGCACAGGATAACACCCATTCTGTGGTATTTTCATTGCTGTCATTATCTAAGCTAGGACATTATGCAAGCATACGCTCTGACCATCCCTTCATTTTGATGAGTAGACATACTTCACAAGATTGTGTGGGCATGGAGTGGGAAGGCAATATGAGAGCCTGCCTTTTCCCAGGAAATTCTCTATTGAAAGAGCTGGGAGGGTATTGAAGGAGTGGTCTTGCCTTCTGTGGCTCCACAGCTTGTGCATCAGCTCACACTAGTACAGCATGCCCAGAACTAGAGCCCTTCAAATACAGCAGACAATTTCATGCCTCCAGTACAACTATCATCATCATCTCCTGAGAAAACATCACAGCACAGATGAAGGGTGATGGAAAATTGAGCTCCTGCTGTGGCAGCAGGCCACCTCTTTTACAATCCCTTGAAAAAGTGGTTGGCATTATCTTCCTGCCCTAACCATAATCTGAAGGCACAGTTTTCTTCAGTGGTGGCTGATAGCAGAATATCTTTACCATAGAAGAAAGTGTTGTCAGTACAAATCAGTCACATTACACCATGAAATCAATTTACATAAACATCCTGAAAAAATTCTCTCCCTGTGTAACATAGAAAGCATGAAAGAAATCAAGAAATCATTGAGATCATGGTATTATAGGATTTCTTTTTTTTTTTTTTTTCTTTAGTATTATCCATCTGTGTGGTTATATATTTAACCAGGGTTCTCCAGTGGATCTATATGTGCATATCAATGGTGAGTGCAAACATGAGATTTCCTCTATGAAGGCACTCCATCCCAGTCAACCTAAGCACTTCCTTGTTGCAAAATCTTAGCAGAGATGCAATCATCCTCTGACCTCAGCAAAATTTGGCTAATAAAGACAGAATTTCAAGATGTAATCAGGATACCTTTTGTGTATCAAATAAGACTTCACTGACTTTATATATTATGGTGGGACCTGTAGCAGCTCAGCATCTTCTTTATATATGGTTCAAACAATCAATCCCTTAGGGACAACATCTTCTAGAAAATGGTGGGTGATGGAGAGGGGAGCAAGCAAAGGCACTTCAGATAAATGGAAGGGACAGGCACTTCAGATTTTAACCTGCCATGCCTGAATCAACTGGAATAAACATTCTCAAAAAGCACCAGTTGCTTTTAGCTGTAGCACACAAATCTGCAAGACAGGCATGATCTCATTTGGGGTAAGCAGCCTAGGAATAACCCTGTCAGCTTACTGCATGAGCTCTCTTTAGGCCACCCATCCAAAATCACTCCTTCATGAGCACAGCTTCTTGCATAATCAAGGAACACTGAGCAGTGACAGTCTATGCCCTGTGTACAGGCACAGATGTCTCTTTCACAGAGTTCGATGTATGACTCTGGATCAACTCGATGGTGGCACCGGGAGAAGGTCAAAGACGTTCTTAGCAGCTGGCAGGTTTCCATGACACCCTGCATGACAAAGGAGAAGCAAAGGTAGAAAGAGAGAGAGAAAAAGGAACAAAATTAGTTACTGTAGCCTCAGAAAGAAGGGAGAAAACCCAACTGTTCCAAACACAGTCAACTCTGTTGTTAAATAACATCATGGTTATTATTTAACACCAACATGTAGTTAAATATCATCATTTTCAAGAGCTAGAGCATATAGTCATGGGCTGCATCCATTTATTCACCACATCCATATATACACAGAGGTATGTTAACATATTATTATAAAATAGAGTGTCATATAAGGGATGTTTCATGCAGAAACAGGTCAGTCAGGCAGCAAATTGAGGAAAGCAAAGAACTGCTTCTTACCCCGTGGAGTACCAAGAAGACAGGCACAGCAAGTGAGAGGAACTTAACAACTGGGGTACTTGGTAAGAAGAATGATCAGACTATCTTTTGGATAACGAAGGAACAGAGTAAGCTTCAGAGTGAAAGATTGAGTCTGAAATCCAAGGAATCAAATTTATTACTCAGTTGTGACTGCATGTTCCTGTCACTACAGCTGGCTTTGCCAATGCATAACAGGTCTCAGACAAATAGCAGAAAAATTACCCAGGGAAGAAAACCAATGTGTTCTGCTCTTCTTGTGAGTTAAATCAGCATGGTGACAGCTAGTGTAAGGAGAGGAATGCACAGTGAGATATGGGGGTAGACCTCTCCTTTCAGATAGCAGTCAGCTAAGATGAAACTTAGCTGGAGATAAAAGAAAAAAACACAAGGAAAACTTAGTTTATGGTCCAGTTCACCAAGGTAGCTCCTCAAATGAACTTTCTTTTAAGTGTGCATTATGTCACAGTTCAATAAGTCTGAGGTCCTCAATGCAGCTTTCTGACAAGATGACGCTGAGTCTAGATAAGTGGAAAAATGATTTTTTGATACAACTCCTGAGCATGAGCACTTTATTCTACTTATTTGTCAGTGTTTTATGTAAGCAGATGTAACCATGCTGTGTATTTCAGGAGTCGCATAGGATGGGGGCAGAGGAAGATGTTCTACAGAGTAGTTCACAGTAATGATGAATACCTTAACAAGAACCTGAGGTGACAGCATGTGCAAGTTGCTGTCCTAAAAAAAAAAAAAAAAAAGTCTCATTTTCAGTTTGGGAGAGATAAAAAATGGAAAGCAAAATAACTCAGGTTCAGCAGACCTCCAGATGTCTTCTCTGAATGGCAGATGGTATACCTGTAGAGGAAAACTGCTGAGTAGAAAAGACTTTGCTTGCTAAAGAGTGTTTTGTCCAGATGATCAGCTAAAGCTAGTACATTTCTGAACCAAGAGAACTTCTTACTCATGAAAACAAAGGAGTGAGAAACATCTGGCCCATTAGGAATATATTCTGAGTTCAGCAAAGTGCTCAGTGAACAGCCACATACATAAAGAGATTTTCAACTTTCTGAGAAAGGCCACGGGGAATGTAAAGCAATACTGAAAATCAGCTCCAGCCTGAAATAATTCTGATGCCCAGATAGCAGCCACCATGATGAACCAGCTGTAATAAAACATTAGAAGGAAGGGAGCAGGAACTGCATAAATGGTGGTTGGCGCTGCTCTAAGACTACACAAAAGTAGTACATAAAAAGTGAAAAAGTGCCCTAAGAGTGGAAGTAACAACAAGAGCAGCCAAAAAAAGCTATTAAAGCAGCAATTCAAGATGAAACTGATAAAACCAAAAGAGAGCTCAGAGCCATTCAGAGGATGAGGAGTGCAGCAACTCCTGGTTCAAAGACTTGATCCAGATACTATTAAATGCAATGGAAAATCAGTATATGCAGTAAGCCGATTTAGGGCCTGTGTTAATAAGCATTCCTAATAAGGTAAAAGTGTTGTTAAAAAGGTAATGCACCTCAACAGTTAGGTTGTAATAGAACTCAGACTGTATGTTCCACTAAACACAAGGTAACAGTAAAACTATTAGAAAACAGTCTTTTATGATCGTATGTGTTACATACCAGTAAATGTCAGATGTGTCAGGACAAAAAAAAAAGAGATTCCACAGAAAAAAAAAAAAAAAAATTCCCAAAAAAAAAAAAAAAAAAAAAAAAAAGCTTTTTTTCCCCCTGCAGTGTTCTTTTGTCTTGGTCTTGTTCAGTAACAACATATTTAATGACTGAACTCTACCTGGTTTTCAAGAAACTGAACAGTATGTGTTAGAAATCCATTAACAGTTCATCTTCTCTATGTAAAGTTTTCTTGCCATTCAAGTTGTTTCAGATTTTCCAGTGATTTCATACACAAAGTTACAGTTGAATTTTTTCCAACTTTTAGACATATCTCAACTATTGTGATGAATTAACAAACATAAGCTGAAATATGGGTAAATCCAATTAGATACAAGACCAAAAAATATTTTACCATGAGGGTGGTCAAAGACTGGAACAAGTGTCCAGAGAGGCTGTGGAATAGCATTGGAGGTCTTTGAAAAATGAGTGGACAAGGCCCTGAGCAACCTGACCTAGGGTGGCCCTGTTGCAAGCCAGGGGCTGAACCAGATGGCCTCCAAGGGTCTCTTCCAACTTGAACCATTCTGCAAGTTATTTTTATTTTTTCTCCTTCCTCTCTTTAAAACTCAGTGGCCAGGCTGAACCAAGAGAGGTCCTCTCTCTTCAATATGTGGTAAGCACCAGATACTGGCAGTTTCACCTACTGCTGTAGCATTGCTCCTCATGGATCAACAGTCCTGGAAGCAGCTCTGCACAAAGAAACATATAAAACCAACAGACCAGGGAGTGAAGCTTCAGGCTGAAACAGTGCTTTAGAGGTACATGAGGTTGTAAGGTTAAAACTAATAGAACTGACAGCAGTACCTGAAATACAGGTAAAGTTATTGAAATTTCTCCCTTGACTTTTGCATGAGATCTATTTTAAGTGTTTCTTTAAATGAGTTGGCGGTGTCCTGGCACTGACAACCCGTAGCAACTGTGGATTTACTGAACTTCTTTCTGCCCTAGTCCCACAACATAGAGCTGTAGGTGGAATTTCGTACATTCTTCCAATTTCTGTGGCATTGTTTTCTGCTGCTGCATGAACTGCATTTGTCTGTTGCTTAACTTTTTCCATTAAAGGGATATAACCTAAAAAAGCAACAAGAAAGCAGAGATACCCTCTTGTTCCCTTGAATTTAAACCCTATGGTATACACAGAATTTTTTTTCTAGAACATTCAGGAACGGCATATTTTGATAACATAGTTTGGTATAGTTTTTCAGAATACATCTTCTTTTGTTTGATTCACTCAAAGCGATAATGATTCAGTCTCCCATCTTTCCAAGCAAAAGCCATCCAAAGTCAGTATGTTTAGTACACCAAATGCTGGCTATATGTTTGAGCAAACATAGTAATTAACAAGTCACTTCACTTGAATGTTGATTCAGCTAACTTGTGTATTTCAAGAGCAGAAAAATTAGATTTTAGATACAGTGGTCTCATGTTTACCCTTAAAATGTATCATAGTATCATATGTCCACCATAGTATCATATGTCCACATCTTTGCTGGACCTGCTTGTGGCTTCTACAAATTACAGTCCACAAGTTGAAAACTGCTCCCACTTGCTTTCAGATCTGAGGATAAATGCATATGGAATAACTCCACGGGATATGAGTGGGACTATTTCTTACCAATTGCAGCAAGAATTGAAGTTCAGCAAATGCAGAAATTAGTTCAATTCTAATTTCAGCTTGGAATTTCAATCACTTCCACATATAACACGCTATGGGTATAATTTCCTAATAAACAAAACCAAAACCAAAGAACACAGTGAACTGTGGCTTCCATGCACCCATTAAAGGTGAAATCTAGAAAATAAAAGTAAAATATAGATCAACTGTAATGCTTTAAAACATGTCTGGTTTTGTTTTCAAGGCTGCCTCATTACCACAGTTATTCTCTTCACTCCTTTTTATACTTCAAGATCCATGTTACCCATAGTGTTGGTCATCTGAGAAGCTATTAGATTGCAATACTTCAATAAACAGGTAGCCTAAATCATCCCATCTGAGTGGTGAAAAAATAGATTAGTCAACAGAGAGATGCTTATTCTTTTAGGTAACTATTTCAACAACAGCAGGAGAGGTCAGGGCATGGTAGGGAGGCTGAGGCTCCCTCCCGCCAATATTACTCATTTCAGTACACTCTCCAGATTACAAGACAAGGTAGCCAAAAGGCAGCTACTCCATGCAGATGCCAAGCTGCATACAGCCTTAGAAAGGGAATGCATATACCTGAAAAGAAAACATACCTGCAGGCAGAGCAGTAGCCAAACACATGGAAGTGCATATGTGCTTTGGAGGTGGAGGGCAGGGAGCAGCCCAGAGTAACAATAGGGTCAGCATGTGAGGAGAGTCAAAACCCTCAGTTGATACAGGGTACTATTAATCAAGACAAGAGCTCTTCCTTATTAAAGAATACAAAATTGCCTGTGTTTTCTATTACTTAAAGATAAAAGAATCATAGAATGGTTAGAGTTGGAAGGGACCTTAAAGACCATCGAGTTCCAACCCCTCTTGTATGGGACACCTCCCTCTACCAGTGAGCAACAGGGCTTTCTGATTTCACTGTGTCCTGCAAAGAAGTCAGAAGCTATCTCTCCAAGGATGCTGTTGGGGGCTGAGGGGGAAAGAGAGGGAAAAGAAAATTGCAGAACTACCCTGAGTGGGGGAACGGGGGCAGGAGAGCAGCACTGAACCAAAGCAGTTGTTTTCTTCACCTAGCAGCTGACTGCCTGGCAGGGAGAGAGCCTGGGAGACGGGGGAGATTTACATTCCTGAAGCTGAAGCAAGCAAACAAAGCACTATTAAAAAGCCCTACATTCTTCAGCAGGCACTCCTTTGGCAGGACTTCTATTAATAGCCCTGTGTTTACTCTTGCACAGTGAATAAACTAAGCCAATGTTAAATGCTAGGAGCTCATGAGCTCACACAAGAGAGAAGATAATTTCATCCAGTTTGCAGGACAGCAAACTTTATCCAATCATCAATATTTAGCATGATCTTTATAAAGCTCACATTAGTTGCAGTCTACCCATCAGAAAAGATTTCATCCTGCATGCCACACCCTGGCCTCAGTGCAGTGTTGACATTTTCTAAACATTAAACTTGCCTGAATAGATAGAATTCCAGTGGCCACAACCAGCCGCAAGATCCATCCCTGCTCTAGAGCTGTAAGGAGATTTAAAATGCAGTTCTGTCCCTCCAAAGACATCTCAGCTAGGTTGAAACCCCTCTCGTGCTTTGGTTAGATCCTTAAGCACCATGCACTGTTATTCAAGTTCAGTCAGTCTAGATCCCAACAGAAACATTCCTCTTACCCTGTCTCTTAGGCAAGAAGCACAGGCTGAAGTTCTTCAACCTGGAATCACATCTGTGTTTCCTCAGCCAAATTCCTGGAAGTGTTTAAGGCCAGGCTGGGTGGGGCTTTGAGCAACCTCATCTAGCGGGAGATGTCCCTACCCATGGCGGAGGGGCTGGAACTCGATGGCCTTTCAGGCCCCTTCCAACTCTAACCATTCTATGATTCTATAAAATTCACAGGCCGTGAGGCTGAAGCTGTAGTGCTAAGGGGCACGAGCATGCTTTACTGAATTTCAAAACGTGTCTAATACAAACATTCCAGTTCAAAACTTCAGTGGAACTGTAAATAGTCAGAAGTTTGCAAGCTTGTCTGATTGTTAGCTTTGTTAGCTAACTAGGAAGCCAGCATTCCAAGTAGCCATAGAGCAGATATGTTCCAGGAAGTGCTACTACTCTTGAGAAATTATTTCTGCCTAATTTAACAAGTATCGGTCTATAGGACTTGTATAGCAAGAAATTAAGAGCTACATTTTGGCATCAGTTACTCTGAGTAAATCTAAACCCAGCCCCAAGCAGGTCATTCTAATTTGCAACAGAGCATATGAGATTAGATGTGAACCCTCAACAGATGAAAGCTCAATTTACCACAACAATCATAACAATCATACCACATGCAGTCAGTACACACTTCTTCCTCAACTGATGACCACATGTGTATGTCTGTCCTGTTTCAGCAGAAGCAAGGAACGTGTTTATACTTGTAAAAGAAGAAAAAGGTTGATGCAGCAAAGAGGGTCACAGAGTTGCCCGAGACAAGCAGTTATGTGTTTCTTTAAGAAATCAGAGCTACTATCTGTATCCATAGCTGAAGGAACCTCCTCCTGGCAAGGAAAATGGCCTGGTGGCACAGAGCCTTTGCAACACCTGCAGAGAACATCTCCTCTATCAAAAATAGCCTGGCCAAAGCATCTTTCTGCTCTGGTGACTCCCAGGTATATGAAATGCAACACATTCACAAATACTATTTGGCTTCCCTTCTGGGTGAATCAGAGAAGGAATTAACTACCTCATTGTACTGGTACCACTTAAACACACCTTTCCCACGTAACACCAAAGTTTCTTTGGCACAACTCGCACCTTCAGCTCAAATGGTTGGTTTCTTTATCTGTATGTTGGGAAAGCAAGGGATATATGTACTACAGTTTTAGAAAGAATAATAAGAGTGGCTGGAGAGCCACCTAGAAGAAAAGGACCTGGGGGTATTGGTGGACAGCTGGCTTAACATGAGTGAGAAGTGTGCCCACGTGGCCAAGAAGACCAACACCATCCTGGCCTGTATCAGGAATAGCGTGGCCAGCAGGAGTAGGGAAGTGATGGTGCCTCTGTACTCGGCACTGGTGAGGCCTCACCTCGAGTACTGTGTTCAGTTCTGGGCCCCTCACTACAAGAAGGACATTGAAGTGCTAGAGTGTGTCCAGAGGAGAGCTACCAAGCTGGTGAGGGGTCTGGAGAACAAGTCCTATGAGGAGAGGCTGAGGGAACTGGGCATGTTTAGTTTGGAGAAGAGGTGGCTGAGAGGAGACCTCCTTGGCCTCTCCAGCTACCTGAAAGGAGGTTGTAGAGAGGTGGATGTTGGCCTCTTCTCCCAAGGCAATAATGACAGGACCAGAGGAAACGGTCTGAAGTTGTGGCAGGGGAGGTTTAAATTAGATATTAGGAAGAATTACTTCACTGAGAGGGTGGTCAGGCAATGGAACAGCCAGGGAGGTGGTGGAGTCACTTCCTGGAGGTATTTAAGAAACATGTAGATGTGGCACTTCAGGGTATGCTCTAATGGCTGAGATTGGCTGAGATTGTTGGGTTGGGTGATTTGTTTTGTGGATCTCAGGTTTTTGTGGTATGTAGTTTGTGTGGTTTTGGGGCTTTTGTGTGTGTGTGCATGATTGGACTCGATGATCTCAGAGGTCCCTTCCAACCATGAAGATTCTGTGATTCTGTAATGACAAGGTGCAGTAGGAGAGAAAAATTGCATTCACTAACTAGTGAGTGAACTGTTCCTTTCTTAAAATTGCAGTATATAAGCCATCAGTCATAACATGCAATGTCTGAGGTCAGACGTTTACAGCTCTGGGCAACCCAACACAGAAATCCTCCACCAAGCACCAGCCAGTGTCTGCAGGGAGGACATATAGTTACCAGCCACAAGCTCACAGCTGCATCCTGATCCAGCCCCAGCCCCACACTGGCTCACGGAGAAGCTGGGAATGCCCCAAAGAGAGCACAGGCGCATGCTGCAGATGTGTCACTTACACCTTCTGCCTGCACCTGACCCTGCTGCACCACAGCAGGGACCTGCATATCGCCAGGCCACTGCTAGCCTTGTGGTTAACTCCTGCCAGGCTGGACAAGGTACCATGCACCTTGTTCCAGTGCAGCAGCAGTGCCCAGTGTAGCTATCTCAGATCATCTGCACCTCATAAACCCCAAACAAGTGTTTCTCATGCCTCACGTCCTAACCACTTGTTGGGGGAGGACCATGTTAGGTACAGATGTGGATTCAAGGAAGCATTCTTTCTGCTAATGGACAGGCAAGCTGCCTTCGGATAGGGGAGAACCAAAACTGAAATGGTATCTTGCAGCACCAACCTTCTCCGCAATATCAGATGAAATGTTGCAGGTGTTGCTTGGAGTCTGCACCCTCTTGCACCGCTTGTTTTCACTGTGCAAAGCCCAGGAGTTTGCAAAATCATAACTGTTTACCACAAGGGTCCCTATGAATGAAAAAGCATATGGCTGTGAATGAGAAGCATATGGCTGTTTAGGATTCTGAGCAACACGTGGTCATTATTGGCTGCTATCAGAGTGACAGTCTGGTGAAAGCCATTTTTAAAAATAAAAAATATCGTACCAAATGAATTTCTAATCCAAATAGAATCAACAAGGCTAAGTGCAAGCATGTAAGTTACATCAATCCCAAGCATGAATATGGGTTGGGTGGAGAATGGATTGAGGACAGCCCTGAGTAGAAGGACTTGGGGGTGTTTTTTGGTGGCAAGCTCAACATAAGCCAACAATCTGTAATTGCAGCCCAGAAAGCCAAGTGTATCCTGAACTACATCAAAAGAAGCATGGCCAGAAGTTTGGGGGAGGAGATTTTCCCCCTCTACTCTGCTCTCATGAGATCCCACCTGAAGTACTGCATACAGCTCTGGGACCTCCACCATAAGAAGGACATGGACCTGTTGGAGCCTGTCCAGAGGAGGGCCACAAAGATGATCAGAGGGATGGAACACCTCTCCTAGGAAGATAGGCTGAAAGAGTTTGGACTGTTCAGCCTGGATAAGTGAAGGCTCTGGGGACACCTTATTGCAGCCTTCCAGTAACAAAAGGGGGCTACCAGGAAAGATGGGGACCTTTTATTAGGGGATATAGCAATAGGACAAGGGGTAATGTTTTTAAACTGGAAGAGGGAAGATTGAGATCCTGCTTGACAAATTGGAGGGGTATGGATTTGATGAGGGGACTGTTCAATGGATAAGGAACTGGCTGGATGGTTGCTTCCAGAGGGTGGTGCTCAATGGCCTGAGGTCCAGTTGGAGAGCAGTCACAAGTGGTGTCTCTCAAGGGTCTGTGCTGGGACCGGTACTATTCAACATTTTTATCAACATATAGACAGAGGTATTGAATGCACCATTAGAAAGTTTGCAGATGACACCAAGCTGTGTGGTGTTGCTGATATACCAGGAGGATGGGGCTTTGAGCAACCTGGTCTAGTCGGAGGCATCCCTGAGCATCGCAGGGGGAATGGAACTTGATGATCTTTAAGGTCCCTTTCCAACTGAAACCATTCTATGATTCTATGACTGTAGAAAAGTAACCTTCAGGCATATGGATTGAGTCCTGCTGAGGACCTCTCTGAGCTCAAGGACAGACTGAAGCCTGCAGAAGGCAGCTCCCAGGACTTCTCACACCTGTATGAGCATTCTAAGAGTTATTTGATGGTCAGCTATAATCAGCAGAAGCCTAAGCATGATTACACATTTTCCTACTATTTAAAAATTGTCAATACATCATGACACATTATTAGAGAGACAACTCTGAAATTCTCTCTTGTTTGCAAAGACACTTAACATACACAATGACTTCTTGGTCCCTGTCTAGGCTGCCCTGAAACATGCTCCTCTGCCTGTTACAAGCAACTCCTGGTCAAGGCTTGGCAAGATTTGCACCCACTTTGCATAAGATTGAAACTGAAGGAGTCAATCTGTGTAGCTGCTGCTTTCCGGGAGATGCAAGCCTTGTCTCTGCTTCCCTTGCTCCATCCTTCTGAGAAAGGGGATACTCCCAGAAAGGGAATGTTCCCTCCTCCACCTTTTGCTCCCAGTACCTGGCTGATTAGAGGACTGCATTTTCTTTCTTCTGAGAGTACCTGCTACTAAATATGACATGACCCTCTTTTAGTTCTGTAACCTTGCTTTTAAAACTTTACTCTGCTGCATATCAGAAAATAAATTGCTACTGTTAACATACTCCCAAGACCTTATGCAGACAATATGTTGAAATATAACCCTGACTACATCTGAAAGACAAGAGATGCTTCATAAATATCTCTATATAATATGTAAAATCTTATGTTTTATTATATATATTTAAAAATTTTCACTGAGATATCTGCTGTACATTAAATACAAACACACAGAATACACCAAACATTAAAACTGTTCCTAAAGTAATGGTTAGTCATGAACGCTACACCAAGAATTCTAAGGGGGATTTAATAAAGCCAGTAGACTTTAGTAGACTTTGGTTTGTAAACTAGAAATTAGGGGCTCATAAATGTAGTACACCTTAGGCCCACAGCAGATGTCAAAGGAGGAAGACTCCAAGGAAAGATGACAAGTAAAAGATGGTAAACAGCATGAAATTTTCATCCATGGAGCCAGGACTGAGCACAGGAAAAGAAAAACACAGCAAAAAGAACAAAACCCTTTAGTTTACCACAAATTGTAAAGATTAGGGTAATGATGAAATCTAGTCTGATGAGAAGCAAGATGCCAAATTAAATAAATCCCCTTTTATTTGCACAAATAGTCTTACACTAGCAGTTTTAAAATAAGAGATGGGCTCCACTCTGAACACATGTCCATGTGAGATTGCTACTGCTGGGTGCCACCAGATCCTCATTTACCCACAAGTTAAGATTTGAAAGTCAGAATAACTGTTGGACCCAAAATGCTGGTTTTTCATTTCTCCCTCTCCATTAGAATTTTTTCTTCTGTAGCACGTGTAAATTTATACCTCTTACATAACTCTTTTATGGAACATTTGCATAATACTATTCTAACTCTTCTGCTGTATTCTATAATTAATATTTCAAGTATTTTTTTTCCAAAATAATTTCAAAATTCCTGTGGGGTTGTTTGTGGGTTTTTTTGAACCTCCTCTTCAAACCCTTCTGTTGACAGTACCTGTCTGTATATTAGCAGACCATTGCACAGGCACAAGCAATTTGGCAAAAACTTGCCAGGGCAGTTCTTCCTCCTTGCAAAGTCCTGCGGCTCTTAAACTAAGCTGCAAACCGTTTTGAACAGGCGACTCTTGGTAGATTTGGGTTTGCTCAATCGCTTGAGCTCCTGCCCCAGGTAAGCCTCCTCAGCATACAACAAAAGTCTAGGGTAATAATGAATTAAGAGATCAGTTGACAGTGTAATTTTCCTGCTATTTGTCCAGTGTAGCTATAAGTGACCTATGGCAACAAAAAAAAAAAAAAGCTGGAGAGGCACTATGACTTTAAAATGTGAGTGCTGCAAAACTTTGCATGCACATTTGCCAGCCTGCTTTTCCCCAGAAACCTTGTACAGAAAAGCAGGAAGGGAGAATTGTCCCTGGCACATCTGACTACTCCAGGCAGAGGGAAGAGCAGCCGCCACCACTGTTGCCTTTTACCTGACACCCCCATTTCCTTCTGCTGCAGGACAAAAGTGGGTAGGAAAGGATAGATGGTAGAAGGGACAACAGAACAAAAGCAGCTCAAAAATGCGTGGGATTTCTTAAGCACACAGGTGATACTATCAACAGAGAAGGTAGGCAGCTCAGCTGCCTAGTCTGGCACCACACACCCACCAGGCAGCATGACTGCCCTCCTCGCCTATCATCCTTTTTGACAACCTGATTCTTTCTTAAGAGGTCTTTTGGCTTAGCTGAGCAGTCTTCCCTCCAGCTAGCTAATGAGAGACTCTTAATTTGAGTTCAGCCTGGTTTCAGACTGGTACTTGCACATGAACTGCATACTCGGCAGCTCAGACTCCCAAGCAGCTAGTTAGCATGCAGTCTGCTCTTAGGATACATGAAGGGTCCAGGAAGTAGCTGTTAAAGCACAACCCAAATCTTATCTTCTCCCCGGGTCCCAGAAACATCTCACCAATCTGATGACCCTGTTAAAGTCCTCTAGGAGAGGGTCATGTACCAACTACCTGAGCAGCAGGTAGAGCCTCCATGGGCATTCTGTTGGACTACTTTAGTGCTCTAATAACTGACCTCATGTCTCCTTGGAGAGAAAAAAAAAACAAACCAAACAAACAAAAAAAAAAAAAACAAAACAAAACCACAACCAAAAAAAAA
>VZRU01015929.1:11339-42074 GCA_013398155.1 Pedionomus torquatus | reverse complement strand
AAAACAAACAAACCAAACCCATACCCCCCACCAATATGTTCTGGGCACGGCTTTCCTCTCCTTTTTTTTTTTTTGTTCATAACAGTTGCTTTCACTTATCTGATCTTCAGATAGATGTTCACTCTCGATAGAAAAATCAGTGTTCACTATGATTATCTGGGTCTCAAAATCACTTGTTCCTTTTGAAACATGAAACTGGTAAGCTGCATGTTCACTTTGAGACTGATGGTCAGGCAAAGCAAAGCATTGACAATAACCACCTTGCAGTCAAGGCACACAGCCATGAAGCAGGAACCCTGACCTCCCTGCCTAGACCTCCTGCAGATTTTCCATAGGGCCACAAGCCAATCAAGTTAACTTTCTCAGAGTCTGTTAACTCATCTGTAAAATACGTGCAAGAACTTGTTCAAGACACTACAATACCATGAGTAGAGGTGTGTAAACATTCATGTTAGTTATTTACCACGCAATGGGAGGTTTTTGTTTGTTGTTTCTACACTGCTTTAAATGGTTCCAGACAAGCAAAATTATTGGCAAAGTTGGCCAACAGCCGATCCATAGTTTGAACAAAATTAATGATATGAAATATTGAAGTCATGGGCTATGGAGTCTTTCCAGCTCTTCCCAGTTCAATGAATACAAAATTAATCATACAAGAGAAGGAAAGAGCCATGTCTAAAACTCTACGGTCCAGAGACGAAGGCATGTTCCTCACAAGTCTAACTTTGATTGAGTGGTTTATGAATGCAGGTTTCTGGTATCTCAGGTGAATGTACCTGAAGACAGGTTCAAGCCAAGTCTTCTTTATCTGTACTGTTTATAAATGATAGCTAAATTCCCTTGTGAATCTATCCCCTTTGATTTCAAATTAAAATGCAAGAAAGAAAATTAGATTATTTTCTTAGGACAAACAAAAACTCTAAAGCTTGTTTAAAATAAAAAATTACTGATATCCTGTAAAGTGTCAAGAAATGTGGATTTCAGAATAACAAAAGCTTTTGTTTATTCTTTTAGGGAAAAAAAATATTACCTGCACTACCATCACTATTACTCTGGAACACGTCTTAAAAGCTTGTAACAGGTACTACATGCAAGGAAGTTGCATATTCAGTCATATGCTTTTATACTACCTCTAGAATGAAAACATTACCTGAAACATCAGATTTTTCCATGCAGGTACTGTCTGCTTCTACCTATTTAACCCATATTCACTCTCCAGTGGCATTATATATTCTGTATTTCAGCAGCTAAAAAGGCTGAAATATGATGCTAACAGCTGGAGCAAGCTCAGAACATCAAACTTTTATCCAAAATTAGCCATGGGTATTTTCTTAATCATTAATGTCTTTCTATTTTGAAGACAGATTCCCAGAAATACGTTCCCTGCCAGTGCCAATAAAAGCATATTGGGACAGTGGAGTAATTTGGATTGGGGCTTTTTCCTCCCATAATGGTAGAAATGTGTAACATGCATAAATAACAACATGATGGATAAATTTCCCTGTGTTGGACATGAATGAGCTCTTTTGCACAAATGGACTTTAATGATGACCTAGACATCCAAGTGCCTATCGCAGCAGCAGCTCTGTGAGACAGCTCAATGATAAGAGTACTAGGCAAAAACAAGCTACAGGTACGTAAATAAGCTCCATGAGCTTGCGCTGCTGCCTCTCTCGTTGGGGAGAGATTACCTTACTTCTTCTGTGAGATAAGGGCATACACTTTGACCACTAGCATGCTGTAAAGCTATGCGGTTTTACACGCATGCCCTGAGGAGATCTCAGAATCAAGCTGTCCATGTTTTGTCAGATTCCCTCTGTAGTATCAGGTAAGTCATCTCTTCTGGCCTGCACTTTGGATCCCCAATAGTAAAATGCTCACAGCAATGATTATAAGACTCACATATGTCACAGGCTGAAGGCTGCCAAATAGATCAAATCTGAGCACCTAGAAAGGACTCCAAGTTTCCAATATGAGCAAAGACTGGCAACCAGTTAGGAGTGTATGATGATATCAGAAAGCAGAGCCCATTTGATTACCAAGTTTTGGAAGCATTCACAGGGTTAGCTATAAAGGATCAGAGCCTAGCCGACAAGAAAAAGCAAAGGAGACATTAACTCCTTCATTAGTATCTAGGGGAAAAACAAACAAACAAATAACTCTGGAAAGCTTTTGAGAACTTTCTTTTTATATATGAGTTATGCTTAAAGGGTGAGAACAAACTCTTAAGGGGGCATCTGGCTTGTTTATACTGCCAAACCCAACAGAAAAGCAACCACGTGCAATATAATCAGTCTTGTTTGTAAGTCTCAACAGGACATGAGTACTTCTCTGCAGGATGAACTAGTTTAGTAACCAACTATGTCAATGAGAGTGACTCAGCACCCCATCCTCTGTCTGTCTTTCTGCAACACTGGGCAGGGGAGACTATTTTTTCTTGAGGTTCAAGAGCATTGATAAAAAAATATTTACTACTACCTTAAAGTTGGGTTCTACCAATGTTAATTTGCCAAGGTGTCACAACTTGAGACACACCACTGAGAAATCTAGGACCTCAATAACTGAGCATCAAAGGTGTATCAGAGCAGTATGTATTGTTCTCTCATCAGATTATCAGTTCTCTGTTTGCACAGCAAAACATAGTGAGGAGTCACAAGTGCCATGATAATGGCATGTGATTGCAGAGGTTATAGAACATGAGTATAAATATAAGAAGAGAAGAGAAAAATAATTACACACTGTTCACTAAGTTTAAACACCTTTTCCTTCAAGGCTCCTTTATTTACTTGCTGTAAGTGGTAATTTCCAGTAATACAGTAGGTGCTTTACTTGTTATTTCAGCACCACCCCAAAACAATACAAATATAATTACTGAAGTTCTATATCATAATCCACTCTCTTAGGAACAAACCAAACTAACCCTCTGTGCTATTAAACCACAGTATTTTTTTTTCTATAATATGAAGAAGTCATGTTTTCAACACAAATATTGCCATTTTGTTGAAACCATGACAAAATGGGTGATACTGCATGAAAGACAGTGTTTATGGGATAGATTCTATGACAGCTCTGAATTCTGGACAAATTTGGGATCTGCCACAAAGAAACCCTAGAAATGGGCTGTCAAATGACGTGAGTTTCTTACTATGCAAGGAGATGTGAAGATGATACAAAAGAAACCTCATTAGCTTTTAAACGGTAAGACAGAAGAAAACATTTCAGCTGCAGACTTCTATCACAGTGGTTCTTATAGGTCCCCCTCCTACAAGGTAAGGACTATTAGCAACCAGATAGGTTCCTATTTCAGTGTAAAACAAAGCAGTCCATTATATCTTGAGGTGCCTGCTCAGTCTTTAAAAAAATAACTGCAGGGAGGTTTAGCACATCTCAGCTACCTGACAAGCTCATTGAGTATAAAACAATACCTCATGCACAACATCTAGTGTCATCTCTCTTCCTTTGCATCTGACATTCAGATCTGCATAGTCCTCCTCAGGGGTTTCCATATGGGAGCCTGTAATCTGGGCAACATTAGATTGCTGTCTTTTTCCTTTGCACACTGTTCTTCCATTGCATATTGAAGCTCAAAGATTTTACTTTATTTATTACCAATAAAAATCCAGCCCAGAAATATACTGAATAGGTAAGAACTGAAAGCCCAATCTGATAAATCAAAATATGAACAGATTTTATCAGGCAGCAATGGACACATCAGAAAAAGAGTTCAGTCTGCCTGCAACTTTAAGGTAACTCTTCAGTGCCTTCAGATTGCTAAGTCATCACACCAAGCTCACATCCTGTGTTGGGTTGACATTTAGGAGATCTAATTAGGCTACAAGAAGAGCAAATAAAAACTGCAGTAGAAATAAAAGGGTAAAGTGCTTTAGAGGTTGCCAATATGCTGTCCACGTCTTTCATTTAAAGGATGTTACCTCTGCCAGCTGCTTGTGCTGTCCCTAACCTGGGAGTTAACTTCAACAGTTTAAAAAAATAAAAATTAAAAATGCTGTGAATTAATCAAAAGTTGGTTTCACTTGGAGCAAGTTAAGAAACACTCATATGAACCACCCTGGCAGAAGAGCTGCCAAGGAGACAAACGTGTGGGCGTCGTGGCATACCTCACTGATACAACAAATTCAAATATAATTAATTCTAATTCCTTCTAAATTAGTTTAAGTGAAAGGTTTATTGTATCACAAAGAAAAAAA
Source organism: Pedionomus torquatus (assembly GCA_013398155.1). Taxonomy (NCBI): domain Eukaryota; kingdom Metazoa; phylum Chordata; class Aves; order Charadriiformes; family Pedionomidae; genus Pedionomus; species Pedionomus torquatus. The sequence goes on along the minus strand of VZRU01015929.1, from coordinate 37,866 downwards.
AAAAGAAAGAAAAAAAGAAAAAAGAAAATAGGTAGAATTGCTGTGATACAACTCTATTCTTCAGCCTAAAATCACAGATATGTATGTCCATGCAGCTTCTAGAAGCCAGGGCCTTCCTCAAGCAGTAAGAGCTATGCATGTTCTCTTGTCACCTTCTCTATTATTTTTCGGCTCTTCCAAGCAGCAACCTTGCCATGTACTTACATTCAAAAATCTCTGTGAAAGCACTGCCTTTTATTTTAAGAGGGAAGATACAATCTCCAGCATATTAAACAAATACAGCGTGAAACACATTTAAACATGAACAGCAGAAGGGAATCTTCTACGTTTGAACAGTTCAAGGCAATACAGTCTCCTTTTCTATTCCTGCTTTTTATAAGAGCCTCATTTCTACTTATTCTCTCACGACAAAGATTTAAACTTCAGATCTCAAGACGTTCAGACATGAAGGTATCCAAGCCTTGCCAAGCAATTCTCTGAGTTCAGTTCCTTTTTTACTATTTACATTGCTGAAGGACTGATCAATCATTTTAACATAGTATGAAATCAGTTTTTTTTCTGTACATTGAAGCTAAGCTTATGTATCCAAAGTGTCAGGAAAACACATCACTGGAGCACTTCCAGGCTCTTCTACAAGGTGTTTTATCTCCCTTTCTATATGTTGTATCGTTTAATTTTTATACATACTTTACATTATCAATTTAGAGATATTAATATATTAACAAACTTTACTCTAAACCGTTCCTCTGCAGGTAAGTGCTAAGAATTAAAAGACACTCTGAAATATCACAAATCAAGATCCATCCTTAGAGGGCTTTTCCAAAACTTAGTCTTCACCAACACTGGTAGACTACATCAAGGTGTATAGAACAGCAAAAACAGTCTTGTCTCTCCCTCTTATTAGGAACTGGTGTGATATAAGGTGCCCCTCAATCCAACAGCCCATAAAGACAAAGAAATGTCTTGAAAAGGTTTTTAGAATGGCAACCCATATCAAATCCAAGTACAAACCTGCCAGTAGCAACCCCCAAGATATAATACTCTACTGTTATGAAACCATCTACTCTTATTTCCACTTGGCATGAAAAATTAGAAATATTCCTCACATCTTTTTTGCTGGGTCTTCTCCTAGTTGGTGTCCCCACACACTACATTATACAATGCTTATCCTGTAGCTTTATCTTTGTGTTCCAAGATTCAAGGCTTCTAAAATTCTGACTTCTGATCTTTGGTCAAGAATGAGATGTGAAAGCAATTTCCTTTCAGGAGAAAGGAGGATGAAAGAACTTAGACTGTATTTTAGCACATCAAGATGAGGTACCTTCTAGGTTTTGTAGAAACATTTTGTTGGATCAGCAAAATCTTTGTTGAATCACCCATCAGGAAAAGTGTGCAGAGTGTACATAAAAATACAGTCAGTTAGTCATAGTCTTACCTTCCTGAGTTCTGAAGTCATCTTCAGCAAATTTATTAAAGTTGCCACACAACCCACAGGTCTTATTATAGTGCTTTTCTTGAAGCAGTATCTGAATATTCCCACTGATATCGATCTTCACCACAAAGCCATGCTCATTGCTGGATATTCTATAATAGCCTGCCTCCTTCTCTATAAATATGCCATTGGAGGCAAAAGGTATGGAAACCCTGTGAAGAAATACGGGAATTTCTCAGAATATGACACACACAAAACATCAATTTTTTTCTTCTGAAATACTCATTCCCACAGGTACCTTTTCTCTTCCTGCATCACACCTCCATCTAAAGAGAAGTGAATATTGAAATATTCTCCAAGATACACAGAGAAACCAATTTTATTCCCATGCTGGTAGTCACCTAAAGAGATGAGACATAAGCAAATATTGTTAGTTCTGGGACTCAGAAGAACAATTTATAAGTATACATGACAGAGTTGGGAGCATATCATCTAACATCTCCAAGTGCCATCCACCTATTTTATCTCATATTTGCTTAAAATGAAATGGACAGATAGACCCAGGATGAAGGCTGGCATCAACCACTGTCAGGTGCATGACCTGGCACTGCCTGTGGACTCATGCATTCCTTGTTACTGCCTCTAGCCAGTGAATTCTCCATCCTACTATGCACACTAGAGTTTCCATAACAGATGTGCCCAACAATCTGTCTTGTTCTTTCCCTTCCCAGTTTTAGCCCAAGAACAAGTCACAACTCAGTGGTAAGAGAAGGGGGGTGAATCCATTGAATTGATGGAAGAGCTGAGTCTAGATATCTTTGTTCTCGATAAGCCCCCAAACCACCTCAACTGTTCTTCAAGAGGTGGCTGCCAATATTGGCCAACCAAGTCGGGGGGCAATTCACTCTGAATTTTTCAAAAGAAGTAGCACATAGAGATGGACACAACTTTCTTTGGCTCTGAAAGAGAAGAGGGTGGGGAGTTCAGACACAGTCCTTTCTCTGCTTTTGCCCATTGTATAGCTTTGACTTTACAGCAGTTCCTTGCACAATGCACCACCTGCTCTGGACCTCCTCCAAGGTAGACAGCTCTGCCCAGACCTACATGCTTTACTCAGCCATGCAGATCATATTCCACAGCCAGGAATCAAAAATCAAAACAAACAAATATGTACTAAGATAAGAATTGAAAATAGATTATGCCATGCTTATGTGCCAAATATCTTTTAAAAGAGTCTGCTCATGATTTTTTTTTGAGATTTAATTGATCATATAAAACCCTACAATCAATTGATATTTCACATATTCCGGTGGGTTCTTCAACATATAAAAAAAAAAAAAAATTGTACCAAGTTGTTCAAGTTGAAGAAATTTATTTAAATTGGTGTATGGTTCCTTTTCAGAGTGATGGGATCAGTTTACTTCAATTTACTTGTAGTCAGTAAAAAGTCATCTCAAAATAGTTATTAGTGTATGTAAGAATATCTACCAAAGGAGTTTGGTATTAAAGTAATACACAATTTTGGTTCTCATATCATCTCTTGCTCATTCCCAAGAATAATACTGTGGAGGCTCGTACTAATTCAAAGGCCTTTTGTCCTGCAGGATGGGATTTTTCTTATTGTAGGGGATCTAGCATACAGGTAAAATTAGTTCCACAAGGTCAAGTAGTTCCTATTCCTGTACTGAGTTTTAACAGCTACATTTCCCTGGCAAATTCAAAATTAAACAACATCTTACTTTCCCTCTTTAGAAAACCCAGAAGTAAAATCTTCATTCCTTGGCAGCTTAGCTATGCAAAAGGTATATTACCAAGGCATAACAGAAGCCAAAGTGACAGAATTTCCTCAAAAGTAACCCTACTTTCAGCACCCCTTTCCCATCTCCAAAAAAACACCCAAACACCTCCACTCCCCTAGCCTCCCAAAAAACTCCAACCAAAACACCAAGATGCTTTTGTACAGTGGTCCATCCTAGCTGAGAAAGGGCAACTATTTGTCTTTTCTTCTCCGTGATGGAAGCTGGCACAAGTGCAATGCCACATCCTTGCAGGATTTTGCATTTGCTATTTTTTGGTATCTGGCTCAGACTCACCTAAGAGTGTGAAGGAACGCTTGTGACAGTCCCCAGCAAGGAGGTAACTGCAGTCCCCAGCAAAATTGTAGAAAGAACCATCAAAAGTTACGATGTGATCATTCCCAAAAAGGCTGCAACGGGACACTGATGACTCGTGAAGCAAAGGACCTGATGATCCTGAATATCAAAACACAACATAACTTGCAATGTAAAACAATCATTCTATGGTTCAGGAATTTATCTGCTGGAATTTATCACCATTGATAATTGCTTGTGCTGGACCTTTAGCTCTTTCTTCTAGGCAGAATGTATGCCTGGCAAACAAGCCACAGAATCAAGCACAGATTTTTTTATTATCATTTTATACATTGGTGAAATGGCTTTTTTGTTTATTTCTACTGGCCCAAAATTTGCATGGGCAATTTCAGTCCTGATCCTTTGAGAAGTGCCATGCATTCATTCGTGCCTGCACACTCTCCCATTAAAATCAATAGGGAAGTAGCAAAGTCCCATTGTTCGTTCAGCCAAGCATCACTGACTTCAGGGAGCCTTTGTGACTCAACATAGTGCTTGTTACAAGGTAGAAAGCCCAAAGCAGTAACTTCATCCATGCCTCCAGCATAATAAGCATATTGCTTGAGCCAGGATTGCAGGATTAAATCATCAAAAAGAGCAGGGGGCAGGGGGGGAAATCTCACAGGAGAAATAGTGAAAGCATATTATAGATCCTAAATATCAGAAAATAAACATATTTTCTTACCTGATACTGCAGTGGCCAGCAGTAGGCTTGTTAGCAGTACAGCCAAGAGGAGCATCTGTCAAAAATCAAAAAGAGAAACATCAGAATATTCTTAGTTTGATGTGTTTAGTCTGTTTCACAACAACTCACCATCTGCTATCCTTTCTTTATAAAGTTATTTTTGAAGTTCTACAACATTTCAGATGTAATCCATAAAGACTTTCACAGTAATTCAGTTACCCACTCATGCATCTTTAAATTGGTAATGTAGGAGAGCAACTATTCTTTATTCCCATTTTCACTTCTCTGTGTTGGGAAATGTGAGCTACCTCCACAGGAAAAGCAACCCAACATACACACATATTCTGATTTACCCAAGCTAATACATCGCACACAAAAAGACCTTCAATAGACAGAATTATTTACCAGGCAACCTGACATGAAGAAGCACACCAGACTCGATCAGCCAACTTGGCTCGAGTAGAAGTTATCTCTTCTACAAAAGATTTGCATCCTGCCCAAACATCCACAAAGGTTTCACATCAGCCAACAGTTCTGGCTGGCAGGCCATTACAACTACATACTTATAATCCACTGATTTCAGGATAATAATATGCTTCAGATAAGGGGCAAGAAGTAAAGGGAGGAAATTGTGAAGAGATTAGAGACCTAAAGTGAAAACTTCCACTCACCAAAATCAGTTTTAGCATTGCCTGCTGCTTTCTACAACCGAAATGTCAGCCTTTATTCCCCATATGTCTATAAACTATGTCCTGTACTGCCAGGCCTTTAAAAATTATAATAGGATGAGTGTCATGCAGATGGTAAACTACAGATGCATTTCTGGCAAGACATTAGAAGTTAATGGTTGAAACCTGTAGGGAGCTCCAATTAGTGAGTTAATTTCAGTAATCATATAAACAACTAGAGAGTCTTAAACATACCATGATTTATACGTTAATACCAAGACACCAGATGCACCTTTACCTAAAAGAACCTTCCAAGTAAAGACTAGAATATATTTTGCAATGACAAATTCTGTTTTCAATTTACAGACACGCAATTATTATTGATGTCAATTATGGAGGTCCAATTCACAGTCTCATAAATAAACACTGCGTTTGACTTATTTACAAAAGACAGGAAAAGAAAGATCTATTATACATCTCAGTCTAATATAAAGCCAATCGGACATAAGGCTGTTACTGCTGCAAGATAGCTAAAGAGTGGCAACTGCATGGGAATGCGATGACAAAGTAATGGTAAAATGACAACAGGCATTATTCTCAGATTACTCACTTGCTAGCATATTTTTAGTGCATGCACTGTTATTGGGACTGAATAAGATACTGCTTTTCTTTGCTAACACTTCAGTTTTACAAAGCAGGCAAAGTAAAAAGGCGGGGTATAAAACCCTTCCTTTCAGCCCCCTTCCACCTCCCAGTCTGTAGGTGACACTAACACTAATAGACTAGGTGACACTAACAAATCAGAATACGATCAAGATCTGCTGATATATAACCCTCTATAATTTAACCACTGGCTTTATTATAAATGAATATACCTTCTTCTGTGCGAGATTCCTCTTGCACGTGAACAAGAAGCTCCTCCAGTTGCAACCTATACCCTACAACACCATTGTTCCTGTGTTCCTTCAGAAGACAGGGCTGGAATGGCTTTGGTCTGAAATTTCTTGTTTTTGTACAAGCCAGGAACTTTTGTTCATTTAAAAGGAAAGATAAAGACCGAACGTCACATCCGTCTGATTCTCAAGACAATAGATTAAATTGCTATCGTGTAAATCTGTTGCCTTAATTGCCAGAAAGTTACAATGAGAGGAAATAGTTTTAAAAACCTACATGACAGATAAATCTTTGAAATATGTTTTGCCTGTGTATGTGTGACAAATCTCACTGGCTGAGCCAATACACAGCTTACTTATTTGAAAGACTATTGTTACAGAGGAATAGTAGGATGCTCCATACCTCAAAGACCACAGAGACATATAGTATTTTTTTCCTATGAACTACTTTAAAAGAGGAAAAAATAAAAATTAAAAAAAAAAAAAATCAGAGCTAGGAATGACCTAGTTTTGTTCTTCAGGTACAAATACATTTGAATTTTGCCACATTCTATTAGATCAGCACATTCGATCCTTGAATTTGCAAACGCTTATAGAGGTACCCTCTGGAACAACACATGGTAAAAAGTTAATCACACGTACTTGTTTACAGAGGTGGGCACAAGCCTTATGGGCATATGTGCAGCACTGAGCAAAAAATGCAGAGCAGATCCCATCTTATTTTAATTTCAATGTCCCATGCTTCATAATTTCCAAAGCTACAACAAAGGGAAGCCAACCAAAACCAACATGTTTCCCTGTAAATCATATTTTGCCACTACTTCACAGAATCAGGTCCTTAATCTAAACCAAGAAAAACAATGCAAAATATTAAAAATGTGGCCTCCTAAGAGTCTGGTGTGTCTGTCTTATGCATAAGTAATTTTGAGAATGAAGTGAGTGTAATTCCTCACACAGTTCTTAGTAAATAAAACAGAAATTAAAAAAAAAAANAAACCAAAAAACCAAAAAAAAAAAAAAAAAAAAAAAAAAAAAAAAAAAAAAAGGAGAAAAACCTCAACATTAATAAAAGTCACATTGTAAGGTCACCGTTTTTTCCTGCAGGCAATTTCCTTTATGGTTTCTCCAGATGACTATGTTGATGCTTGCAGAATAGCGATGGATCATTTTTAAGACAATTTGGGTGATGAGTCTGCTTAGGTTGACAGGTTACAAATAACACAGTTAGCCATACTTGCTTTTTCTTGTGTTAACTCTTCATGACAGCTGCACATTAACATGTTATATAGCTGCACATCAGCTACCCAGTGACAGAAAGTAACAAACAGAGTCCAAATTGTTTCTTTCCATGTGAAAAGCCAGAGAATAAGCTTTTAAAATTAACACTTTTCATCAAAATCACAGAATCATAGAATGGGTAGAGTTGGAAGGGACCTTAAAGATCATTGAGTTCCAACCCCCCTGCCATAGACAGGATCACCTCAAAGCCACATTTGGTCTGGCCTTGAACACTTCCAGAGGTGGAGCATCCACAACTTCTCTGGGCAACCTGTTCCAGTGCCTCAACACCCTTACAGTAAAGATTTTCTTTTTAGTATCCAATCTAAATCTTCCCTCTTTTTAAAGACCAATTTTTAAAGACCTCAATTTGAAACCATTACCACTCATCCTATCACCACATCCCCTGAAATGTAGTTCCTCCCCATCTCTCTTGCAGGCTGCCTTCCAGGTACTAGAAGGCTGTTATAAGGTCTCTCCAGACCTTTCTCTTCTCCAGGCTGAACAACTAAAGATCTCAGCCAGATGCTCCTGCCTTTTCTCCTGCAGAAGTAAGGTTTACTCCTCTCACATTCATAGCAATGCAAAGCCCACACCTGACAGCTGGTGGGAAGATCCTGGGTAACGTACAAGAAAATGCCCCACACGCGCAGAAGCTCTACATCCACTACAGGCACAGCCTTTGCTGTGCTGCACAGACATCCTTCCAGTATGGAACAACCCTTGCTGCTACTAGGAAAGGGCAATAGTAATGCTCCTGGCTTCTGCCTAAAGTGTTGCTCTGCATTTGCAAAGGAGTAACATCGATGGAAAAAAAAAAAAAAAAAGACACCGAGTCAAAGATTTTAAAATATTTTTTTTGGAATTTTTGCATTAGAGAGTGCAACAGCAAAAGGTGGGAACCTCTGGACAGAAGAATCAGTGAGCACAGAGGCTCAGACCCTGCTGAAATCCACAGGCCAGGGTTTTACCCAGTCTAAACCTCTGATATGATTCTATAAATAGGGGCTAAAAATCTTTCACGTGAAACAGCCTTCAAAGATGAAGACACAGCTGAACAACAAGCAGAAATGGGGCAACAGCAGAGACAACAGGCAAGATAACTCTTGTTTAGATGTCTCTTAGTCTCTCCTGGTTTTGTATGAAGACAGAGGAGGAGCATAAACTGGGAACCATTCTCTCCTCCTGTGTCTAACTGCGAACTCTCAGCAGATCCTGCATACCTCCAAGAGCCTGGGCATTGATGGTCAGAGTGAAATGTTCTCAAAGTCTTTTATTACAGGAATCACATTATTATTTATGATATGGGCAATAAGATCTCCAGTCTCCACAGTCTTTTGTCTTCCAGTTTTAATCCTTTCAGTGCTTGAGCCCCAAATCAGTCCTTTCATTTGGTAACAACTTCTTGTGAATCTAAATCTAACAGGTAGCTTTGATTCCCATTTTTTTGTTAGGGACATACACCAGATAGAGTGAAAGCCACTAAAATTATGCCTTAAAAAAAGAAACATTGCTGGGTTTGTTCTGTAGTGATTATCACTATTACAAAAAGGGGCAGTTCTTCAACAAGACAGGATTGTTTAGTCTGTAACTGTGATGGATGGCTAAAGTCTTCCTCTATGAGCTTTTGTGTTGCTGCCTTCACACCCTGACAAGCTTTATCTGGGGGAGGAAGAGAGCAAACTGCCTGAAAGATTGAGCCCATCAAAAGGTGCTTTGGAGAGAATCAGGCTATCAAACTTGGACCGAGCCTCTAAAGTCCACACTTGTTCATCTGTGTGATCAGCGCCTTGGTATACATGAGTGGACATTTTGTGAGTTGCTCTGCCAACATTAGAATCATAGAATCAAAGAATGGTTAGAGTTGGAAGGGACCTTGAAGATCGAGTACCAACCCCTCTGCCATGGGCAGGGACACCTCCCACTAGACCAGGTTGCTCAAAGCCCCATCCAGCCTGGCCTTAAATCCTTCCAGGGATGGGGCATCCACAACTTCTCTGGTTCCATTCAATAGATGGTTCAGATCAGGCAGACATAACAACACCTCTTAAGTGTCTTAGGGACTTAAATGACCTGGGGACCTTGGGGAACATAACAAGGAAAATTAATTGAGTCAGACAACCAAAGAACAAACTTCCTTTTTCCCTTCTGGTTCCATTTTCTTAAAGAAAAAAAAAAAAAAAAAAAGGAAACAGTAATTAACGAGCACATTTATTGTCTCATTCTTTATTGTTCTGGTACAAATGGTACAAAGCTTAGTGATGCTTGAGTAGACCTGACATGCAATTTTACAAATAATACACCTGAAACGCAGACAGAAATATATGAAGGACTATGCAACGTTGTTGGAAAGCCCCTTATAGCCAGTTCCTGGAAAAGAATAGGAAGGACTTCGGAGAAAAAATATCAATAATACAGATTTCTACTCTTTTGTTCAAGTACTAGGTAATGCACAGCAAGTCCAGTGTTTCCTAACAGTTATATGATAATAGGCATTGAGGCATTAGACAGCAAGCTGTGTTTGTCATCAAGTTTGTTATACAAACAAATATGCATGCAAAGTGCCTGTACTATAAAACCTGAAAAACTGAGTGCAGGAACAGTGATGGAACATACAGGACCTGAATAAGAAACCAACCAAAGTTTGATGTAGGTAAACTGGAAAACTAAAGCCTAGCAATACTGAATTTTGTTTCTATACTTACTTACTGGCAAATTAGATTAGGCTATGGAAGCAACGCATGATGTCACCTTAAGAGTATTTGAAAGATGCAAGTATCTTTTGTAAAAGATATTCACTTTACTTATGGAAAATATACCAGTGAGCTTCAGTAACAAAATTTTCTTTAAAATTGTTTTTTAAGACAGAAGCAAGCCAATCAAGGATGTCAACACCTAGACAGTAATAGAGCCAACTAGTCAGAAGATTCTAGCCTGATTCTGGCCCTGCTGTAAGCATGCTGAGCTTAAGTACTCTATTCTGGACAAACTTTACTTCCATAAACATCACTTAATTTCTGCAAGCAAAGGCATGGATTGATTTTCTGATGTCTAAAAAGTGTTTTTATCATCTTTAGAAAACTGAAATCCTAAATGCCACGTCCTCAGATGCCACACAAAACTGAAAGGAAGGACAGTATACTTTTAAATGTAGGAAATGTTGCAACGGAAGACCTGGCTTGTGAATCAGCAGAAACTTCTTAAAGCAGAGACTCATGGAGAAGGATGCCAACCTGCTTCATTGCTCAGTAGTTTTCAAAAAAGTGAAAGAATTACAGGAAATGAGTAAGGAAAAAAAACTAAACATCATTTTGCAATCATAAACACAAAGTACACTTTAATCTTGAATAGTGGCTGTGCTTGCAGCCAGTCTGTCTTAAAAACAGTGTACATTCTTAAGGACAGAGAAAGATAAAATGAAGATTAGAGGCAGACAGCAACTTATCTGCAAGGAGAGGAAATTCACAATCTTACAAAATCAGAGAAGTTTGAGATGCATGAGGAGCACCTACAACATCAGAAATGACACAAAGAAGGTAAATAAGAAATAAGTGCCTTTAAAGCACTTAACTGGAAGGCCTCAGCACAGGTCACTGTGTCAAAGAGGAGTCAAACAAATTAATGAAGGGCTGGATCAAATCACAGGGATCAAATGATGAATCAGATCAAACTTATGGCTTAGAAAGTCTTTACCCTGTTGAGAGTTCGAAGTAGAAGTCACTTCCTCTAGCATTACTTCATTTCTTACAACTCTTTTCCTAAGCAACAGTTGTTTGCCACCAGATGCTACTCACTGTTAAAAACAAAAACAAAAACAAACAAACAACAAAAAAAACAAACAAAAAAACAAAAACAAAAACAAAAACAAAAACAAAACCACAAAAACAAAAACCAACAAATAAAATACCAAAAACAAAACAAAAAAAAAAAAGGCTGCATGACAATTTTCTTGACCTCAGACTGTGAGAAGATATGTCTCGGTGGTTTTTCACAATTGAGATTCATAATGTATTTTCCATTAGTGAACAACAGGGAAACTCAGCATAAGCAACAATGAATAAGCTAAAATAAGAATCATTGCAAATCATTCTGAAAGTAAGAGTGTGCCATGACACTTCCTGAAAGCCCAGAGCAGCAGACCAGAAATAACATAGGATACAGTCTCAGTAAAATTACTTATGCATCCTTTCCTATTTTTCCCATAACCAAGAGAGAATAAAAAAAAAAAAAAATCACAATCCCTTCTTCCCCCAGTTCCCAGCCCCTTCCACGAGAATATCAGAAGGCAATGCCCACGTAATCCTGTATTTGTACCTTCCCCATAAGGAATATTTAGGCTACTGTACTCCTTCAAAGAAAAAATCACGGTAAATTAACAAAGTATGCTAGTACTGAAAGAGAGTATTGTCATTGCCTATGCAGCAAAGCCTTGAATGAGATTTATACCACATAATTATTCATTAGCAAGTTTTAAGGGCATAAGAAAGGGTACATAAAATAAGCCAGGTACAGACACCCAAGAGAAAGGAGGACGTGTGGAAACCTGTGGTGGCCAAAACAGCAAATTTGCAAACTAGCAGTGAGGACAATACCAGAAGTAAAGGGATGCTCATAGAGGCAGCCCCAAAGGCTGCCACATGACCCTGAGCAGGGCAGTAGCAGTGTCCACTGGCATGTGGAGCTGCCCATTGCCTCTCCATCCCTTCTCTGCCATTCCTCAGCAAGAAAAGGTGGATGACAGATCTTCATTGCAACAAGAAAGCCAAAGCCACAATCCATTCCAACGGCGGTTGCCCAAACAGGACTGTATTTGTTTGCACACAGCAGTGTAAAATAAATTTAAGCAGGAATAGCAGAATACATTTCCTTGAAATGCTCAGAAAGCCTATGTGGAACACTAAACAGTGCTATTGGCTCTAGTCCCATAAGAGTTGCAGGGGTTTCAGTGCATTTTTGGGGTCATCAGTGACCAGTTCCTTCTCCTGGCAGATTTAAAGACACTCCTCAGAGAGGATGGGAGGCACTAACCACCCACATTTTGTATTTGTAACCTCTCCACCTCCAGACCTCTTTCCATATGCTGGGAATTTCAGAAGTCAAAACAAACAGTCAGGCACTCTCCCTTTGACTATGCAACCTCCCAGAGCATAGAAAGCCATTATTATAGATAATTCTTCTTATTGCCAGTTGAACTCCTTCCCTGGTGTCAAGTTCATAAGATTTCCAATTTCACAGACTTCCCTGGGGTTATCTTTTGAGTCATCTGAGCTAAAAGGACCTCGGGCTGGAGCAAGGCTCTTTGGTGCTCCCCTGTATCTTTAGTGTAACCGCCAGACCACCAGACTAAAAACCTTCACACAACAGCCTGATACAGGGGCTTATGAGCCAAGGTGCATTCTGTGAGCCCAGAGACATGCAGCCCAGCATCAAAGCAAAATGTCTCTCCTCCTGTACAACAGGCCTATAACATCTCTAGGAAGTAAGACTTCTGCAGCTAAAGGACAGTATCTTCAGCTGGTGCCACTGGTACTACTCTCCTGAACTCAACAGGGCTACTCTAGTCTGTGCTAGCTGAAGAGTCAAAAGCCTCATAAATTTACATTACAAAGAGTTACCAGAAACTGGATGAAAGTGCAGGGGAAAGATTCTTTTTCTCCTGGCCTGTGGACAATTTATCCCTTCTGTAAGTTAGGTATCACCTTGAGGATATACACCTGACTGTACCTTCTAGACACTAACACAAGTCTCAGCATTAGATATTAGGAAGAATTTTTTCACCATGAGGGTGATGACACACTGGAACAGGTTGTCTGGGGAAGTTGTAGATGCCTCATCCCTGGAGGTGTTCAAGGCAAGGTTGGGTAGGGCTTTGAGCAACCTGGTCTAGGGGGAGGTGTTCCTGCCCATGGCAGGAGGGTTGGAACTCAATGATCTTGAAGGTCCCATCCAACCCAAACCATTCTATGATTTCCTGGAAGGTGATGCTCCTGTAGCAGAACAGCACAGTCTAGGAAGGAATTTTCAACCTCTTTTTGCAAGAGTTTGGAAGCAGTTGCTCACTGTTCTTTCTCTTTAGCTTGTTAATGTCTTAAGCCTCCACCCCTTTGTTGAAATTCCTTGCACAGATGGAGGCAGTCAAAGCAAATTCTGTCATTTTCCTCCTCCCTTGGAACTGTGGTTTTGATATTCCTTTTTTGTTTTTTCAAACTAGTTAAAACTCTAGCCTCATTGGTTTATACAGTGTATTTACAGACATGACATTTTCTAAGCAGGCTACTCGATGCATTCATGCTATTCACTTTACTAAGCCCACAGTTTCCCTGTGCGATGGTTTCTATTTATCTGCCCTGTCCCAGATAGAGCAAACTTCAGCATCCTCATCATACCTTAACATCAGCACTGACATCAGACACTAACCAGTCAAACACCCAAATATCACCAATAGGCTGCTGAGGAAAAAAAGAAAAAAAAAAATACACACAATGTGAGGGCAATTTTCCATTAAGTTAATAAGAGAAAATGAGATTCTGAGATCTGTGTGTCATCATGCCAGTTTTCAAAACCCATGCTTTAAAAGCAGTTAATCCCTCCCTCTGGGATTAAATTTGACCAAAGAACTAGATGCTAAAACTCCTTTAAATGAAACCATGTAAAATATGAATAGCTAATGTCACTTACAGAGACCTGGACAGGCTTGAGAGGTGGGCTAGTACAAATTGCATGAAGTTCAACCAAGCCAAGTGCAGGGTCCTGCACCTGGGATGTGGCAATCCCAGGCACAAATACAGGTTGGGCAGAGAATGGCTGGAGAGCAGCCCTGAGGAGAAAGACTTGGGCATGCTTGTGGATAAGAAGATCAACATGAGCCAGCAGCGCACACTGGCAGCCCAGAAAGCCAACTGTATCCTGGGCTGCATCAAAACAAGCGTGACCAGCAGGTTGCAGGAAGTGGTTCTCCACCACTACTCTGCGCTCATGAGAGCCCACCTGGAGTACTGTGTGTCCTCAACATAGAATAGACGTGGACCTGTTGGAACAGTTCCAGCAGAGGGCCATGAAGATGATCAGAGGGATGGAGCACCTCTGCCATGAAGACAAGCTGAGGGGACTAGGGCTGTTCAGCCTGGAGAAGAGAAGGCTCCAGGGAGAGCTTAGTGCAGCCTTCCAATATCTGAAAGGAGCCTACAGGAGAGCTGGAGAGGGACTCCTTGTCAGGAAGTGTAGTGATAGGACAAGGGGTAATGGTTTTACATTGGTAGAGGGAAGATTGAGGTTAGATTTTGAGAATAATTTTTTTCCTGTGAGGGCAGTGAGGCACCGGAACAGGTTGCCCAGAGAAGTTGTGGATGCCCCATGCCTGGAAGTGTCCAAGGCCAGGCTGGATGGGGCTTGGAGCAACCTGGTCTAGTGGGAGGTGTCCCTGCCCATGGCAGGGGGGTTGGATCTCCATTATCTTTAAGGTCCTCTAACCATTCTATGATTCTATGGCTCTAACACTTCTGAGCTATGGGCCTGTAAAACAGACACAGTAACAATGCACCCTGTAACACCACATATAAAGTAGAGTAAATTGCTACTAAATTTGCCTAACCACAGAATCATGGAATTGTCAGAGTTGGAAGGGACCTCTAGAGATCATCTAGTCCAATTCCCCTGCTAAAGCAGGATTTCCCAGGACACATTACTTAGGACTGCATCCGGGTGGGTCTTGAAGGTCTCCAGAGAAGGGGACTCCATACCCTCCCTGGGCAGCCTCTGTCACCCTCACCATAAAGAAGTATTTTTCTCATTTTTGAATGGAACTTCCGATGTTCCAGCTTGTGCCCATTGCCCCTTGTCCTGTCACTGGGAACCACTGATAAGTATCTGGCTCCATCCTCCTTCTACCCACCCTTAAGATACTTATAAGCATTAATAAGATCTCCCCGTAGCCTTTTCTCCAGGCTAAAGAGTCTCAGCTCTCTCAGCTTTTTGTCATTAGGGAAACACTCCAATCCCTTGATCATCTTTGTTGCCCTGCACTGGAATCTCTCCAAGTAGTTCCGTGTCTCTCTTGAACTGGGGAGCCCAGAACTGGACACAGAATTCCAGTTGTGGCCTCACCAGTGCAGAGTAAAGGGGGAGTATGACCTCCCTCCCTTGACCTACTGGTCAGACTATGCCCTACGCAGCTCAGGATTCATTGGCCCTCTTGGTGACAAGGGCATATTGCTGGCTCATGGATAGTTTACTATCTACCAGGACCTCCAGATCCTTCTCCTCATAAGTGTTTTCCAGCAGGTCCACCCCTAACCTATATTGTTTCCTGGCATTCTTCCTCTCCAGGTGCAAGACCCTACACTTGCCTTTGTTAAACCTCATTAGGTTCTTCTCTGCCCAGCTCTCCAGCCTGTCCAGGTCATGCTGGATGGCAGTACTGCCTTCTGGAGCATCAGCCAGCACTCCCAGTTTGGTATCATCATTGAACTTGCTGAGGATACAATGTCCCCTCATCCAGGTCATTGATGAACAAGACATCCTGAAATATACATCAAGATCCCCAGCACTCATTTATGTGGAAAAAAAATGTCCTCCGTTTGTCTTTTACCTGGAATATCTGGAGCTTGGTAAGCTTGTTAGATTTACAGTTTAAAAAAAAAAAAAAAAAAAAAAATCAAATCCCTGAAGAGTGATGAACCTGGAGCAAAGGCAGGAGGCAGCTAACAGAACACTTTTGAGTGGACAAGAGATAAAATAGCCCCAAAACTATACTCTCCATTCAGGCAAGGAGGGAGAGAATCAAATAAGTAATGTATTGATTTGTTAGTTCTTACAACTAATGTTTTGATTTTGAATCAGGCATCCTGTAAGTGTCCATAGAAACAAGAGCCATAGTTTGCCAGTGAGTTTTAAATAGCAAAGTGGTTATTTTTAAAGAGTGAGGCCTTGTCTTTACAGAAGGGAGCAAACATAGACACTGTACTACTCCTTTACAGCATAAGAAGCAATTTCGTCCCTCTCCCCTTCTGTAATAAGACAGAAACAATACTTTCTGTATTTCCATCACAAGTGTGTAAGCAAGGATAAATTAATTAATGTTTTCTGGTTCAGGCACAGGGCTGGTCTAAGGTCCTAAGAGCTTTACTAATGATGGAGTTTACTAATTACAGACTTCCTGAAATGCTCCTGCATGAGTACAAGTTTCCATCCAGGGTCTCATATGTTAAACATCTTTCCACAGCCTAACTGAGACACCATCCAGAGCCAGCTGGTGCTTCTGTGTTCAAGCCTGACCCCTGTAGGATTTTCCTAAATTAATTATTTTTTTCGAACCAGAATACCACCAGGGATCATTTAACATTTCAACCCTCTACAACTGTTAGTAAAATGTTCCGACAATTAATGCCACACTGTGTTAAGAATACACACTGTAACTCAGGTTTCAGCTAGCCCAGATGCAGTCTTCAAACAGTGGATTATAAAAAAACTTAAGAAACATCTATTACCATGTTTTCTCCACATGCCTGCCCAAATATTGAGTTCAAGCCAGTTCTCCAACATCCACTGATTAAGTTAAATCAACTGAGGTCCCAGATTGTCTCCCTAAAGCACATTCCTCCCCGTTTTAAATGGTTTTCAGGGATCACCACTAACTCTCTTCAGAGATTGGAACTAGACCCTAGTTCAAGTATCTAACGCCTCTGCCATCTCTACTAAAACAACATTGCCTTTCTGGTCCATGTCTCTCCCTCCCTTCACCAGCATGTTCTGCCAGCTCATCACATTAAATAGCCTAAGGTAGAGATAGATGCTGTCCAGAATACCAGAAATCAACCTTCTCAGGGTGATTATCATTTGGCCACATATATTTAGTGTGATAAGCACTCAGCATAGACGTGCCTAAATATGCTGTATTAATACTATCTGCCAAAGCTGTGATCTCACTAAAGATTTATAAAGTTTGTTAGATGTGATATGTTTTTATAAAACCACCAAAATTCATAAAAAGGCAAAGAAAAAAAAAAAATGCAACTACTAATCTGTCCAAATCCTTGCACACTTTTAAGTATAAATTAAAACCAGCATTGCTGGTTTAAAATATCTAACTTGAACTTACCTTAAAATATTTAACTTGAACTTACCTTACTTCTTTTGCCAAACATCATTTTCCAATTATGTTTGGCAAAAGAATACTAGATGTTGACTTCCCTTTTAAGTAATGAAAAAAAAAATCACATTATTATTTCCTAATGAAAACTTTTCATATTAAGAACAAGTTCTTTTGACATAAAATCAGCTAGTATAAGTTCTGCCAAAGTACAGGTGACCAGAAATACCGATCAGCAAGACAGATCTTATCCATCAAAACATTTTTCCATTGATTTCAACTTTGCTGAGACTTCAATGTTCATATCTCTGCCAGAGATTCAATCGTTATATTCATATAGACCTTCACTTGATAAAATATTTATAGATGCTTTCAGGCTCATTGACTTAATTGTCTTTTGAATATGGGCTGCAAAAACAAAACTTCTCTGACTAAATGCTACTAAACCCTTTCAAGTGTCAGAAGACTTCTGCACACCAACAAAACAGTAGTAAAAGATTGTGAAGAGTACTATGAATTAAACTAAATCGCATAGAAATACCCGTTCCCATTGAAGAAGAGGGAGTTTCTGAAGGTCTCCACTAGATAAAGTAGTCCCCAAAACTGAAGTCTTGGCCCATGGGGGTTCATTACACTGTGCCAAGGGGAGTCAGGATTTTACCTTAAATATTTATCCATTCTCTTAATAACTCATGAAAAAGAAAGATTGTGACTTCTACTTAGCTCATTTTTCTAATGCCAAGCAAGAAACAACTCTAATAAGCAGAATGTTAAGACAAAGTCACGTGTTTCTCTTTCTGAAATGCTGATTTACCCTAGTACAAGACAGAGCATGTTACTCATTGTGGAAGACAATTAAGTCGCAGAAACATTCACTGCTGACTGGGAACAATTGGCACCATTATGTGATCAACAAATCTATGTCTTATGCGCATTCCCCACCACCCCCTTTTTTTTTTCCCTGCAGTCGTGTAATATAAGCATAGGAAATAGGAACAGTGGAAGAGGGGGGGAAGCTTAGATTGTGAAATTTGCCACTACCTCCTGTTTTTGCCTCATGTGTTGTGATAAAGTACATATTCTAAAATCAGAAGAATAATGCAAAAAATATGAAATTCTAGAATAATAATGGGTTCTTTCCCATATGCCTTTTGATTTTTTTTCCTAACATCCAAGATCAGCATTTATAAGATTTTCTTCAGAAACATGAAGAGTAGAGGTGTACTTCAAGATGAAAACCAAAGCTCAGATATTCACAAGAACTCACAATCCTTGTATTTGGCAACCAAATAAAAGATAGAACCCTCCAAATATTAGAAGATTCTGAAACATCATCAGGCAAGTTACCAAGGCAGATGCAGGGACTGGACATGGGTGGGTGTGTGGTTCTCCCTCTGAACTGTTCCAAAAAATAATGGATTTTTATATAAAAGGCTTTAAACATTTAAAATATCCTCTAAATTTAAATTGAGTACTCTGCTTTAACAAAAAGATATAAGTCAAGGAGTCTATTTTTTTCTATTTGAAATGGGACAAAAATTGTGCAAAAATTGCATTATAATAAAAGCTTAGCTTTTGAACAGTCTCAAAGTTGAGAGCTACCTTGGGCTTGCTATTTTGTGACCCCGTTTCCAGAGATTTTATCTTAGAACAAGACTATATCTTGCTCATCTGTATTTGATTACTTGACATAACACTGTTCTGAAAACATGAAACAGTTAAAAATTATGCTTATTTTCTGTATCAAACAAAAGTAATCAGAACATATTCTGTTTTCCTTCCCCTACTTAGCAGAAAAATGCATGGTATTTAGAAGGAAAAATGCCTGAGGATTTATGTAAGCATGGATACATCTGTATTTTTTGTTTATTTGTTTTTTACTTTTGTTCACATTTTTCTTTTATTTCACTTTTCCCTATTCATGGCACAGGCTCAGCACCCTCCTTGCTGATTTTGAATACACACATAGAAACCGTTCTGGTGGCACTCAGGTCCCAACGCACATACAAAACTGAGCTATTGATCCCAGCAGTCTGACACGCTTCCTGGAAGCTGAGATTTAAGCAAGGATATATAGAGATCTCAGGAAAGTTACAGCAAATTTTATTGCATCTATGAAATTTGCAAAAGTAAAATTAATTTTAACCTAATGAGCTGAGAGAGGTGCACATCCACCTTTCAATTTTGGTGTTCAGGTTAATTATCATGGTGCTAGCAATGTCTTTCTCACTCGTTCCTATTTCACCTTTCAACACAGGCATGAAAACATCTTCCCTGAAATTTCAATCAGAAAATGAATATCAAAGGTTTCCAAAAATTAACTCACTTTCAGCCATTTTACTTTAATACAGACTATTTAATTAACATGCTGTGACATACATTGTTTTAAATACATTAGTCGTTCCATGTATTACTCTATTTTTCCTCTCCTTCCCCTAGTCTGAGAAATAAGTCCCACATCACATCATCACTCTCTGACTCTCAGGAGGACAGGAAGACAGAGCCACACAGTAGGTATTGTTATAACAGATGCCACGACTAATTGCATATATATAATTTTATACCAATTACAGTGATGGCAGAAGTGCAAAAACTGATTCCAGGGAGCTTTCTTCCTCGTTTATAAGCAGTAAACATTCACTACTTTAATTAACACCATAAGTCAAATAAATTGTCTCTTTAATGTGTGGAACCACTAGGCACTCTGTATAGTAAAGTGGCAAAATTGGATAAGTTCTCCATAAGTAAAACAAATGAAAATATTTTTGTCTATTATAAACCATACTATAGTATAGGAGGTTCTTTAGGGGGAGGGGGAAAGAAAAAATACCTTTAAATGATCTAAAACACTGAATTTTAAATCAGGAGTACATGCAACATGTAATTTATTAAAAGATAGCATGAGACTTAGCTCTTAAAAGCACATACTGATATTCCTCCAGATTCAAAAGCATTGAGTTGATTAGACATAACTAGAAGTGAAAACATATCCCACAGCAAGTGCCTTATTTGAATAGTGGAAAGAAAGAGACTTCCATTACAGACTCCTCAGGAGTACCTGCAAGACCACTCACAGACCAACCTTCCACTGCACAAACATGGGACAAAAAACTGTCCAAACCCAAAGCATCAGTAGGAAGACCACAGAAAGAACGCTTGAGTGCGGTACTTTTGCTTAAAAAATTTTACGGATCATTGAGTAGACCTTATCATGGTTTGGGAATTTACTAGCTTTACAAGTAAATTAAGCTTTAAATATTTTAACACTACTTTTAACTATTTGTAACTTCACCATCTAAAATTTGTAGCCTGAGCTAGAGTTTTAGAGAAGACAAACCAAAGAAAGTATTCCTCAAAGAAAAGCTGAAAAGCACTGAAGCCTGAACTTCCAATAACTAGAACTAGGTGAGAATCAGACTAGCATCAACAACCAGAAATTACAAACGTGGGCTAATACTTAGATTTAGTCCCTCCAGAGGCTTAAAATTAAAAACACCCACCTGCCATATTTGTTAAGCAACAGAAAGCAATTTGTATGTTAAGTCCATATGTACAAAGCTTTATATTACCATTAAACTGCGAAAGTGCTCTGTCCTGAAGTGGTGGTTCTCAGGCACTGAACTAAAGTTCATGCTGAGCTCCTGCCTATGGCACCAGCCTCTTCAGCATCTCTTGGCTCGTGGTTGATACCTGGGGATTAACAGCACTGGAAACTAAAATCCAAAGTTTCCTAAAAGGATATACTTTAAGCCTGGGTTTCATCCTGGTTTAAACTTTATTTATACATGTATTTTAATATACAGTGAATGTGAATTCTTTGGCCAGTTTTAAACAACTCATGCCACTTTGCTCTAATGAGACCTCACCTGGAGTACTACTGTGTACAGGTCTGGAGCCCCCAGTATAGGAAGGACATAGACCTGATGGAGCAGGTTCAGAGGAGGGCCATGAAAATGATCAGGGGGCTGGAGCACCTCTGCTACAAGGAGAGGCTGAGACAGCTGCGGTTGTTCAGACTGGAGAAGAGGAGGCTCTGGGGACACCTAATCGCAGCCTTCCCATACCTGAAGGGGGCGTAAAGGAAGGCTGGGGAGGGTCTGTTTAAAAAGGCCTTCAGTGACAGCATGAGGGGCAATGGCCTTTAGCTGGAGAAGAGCAGATTTAGATTAGATATTAGGAAGAAGTTGTTTACTATGAGAGTGGTGGAACACTGAAACAGGTTGCATGGGGAGGTGGTTGAGGCCCCTTCCCTGGATATATTCTAGGCGAGGCTCAATGAGGGTCTGGACAACCTGGTCTATTTGGGGGTGTCTCTGCTGACTGTGGGGAGGTCAGACTAGATGACCTTTGGAGGTCCCAGACCATTCTATAATTCTATGATTCTATGTTCTTAAGTGTTTAATGAGTATCAGCAGCCTCACACTGTGGGAAGCAGGGGGAATATTGTCCCCAGGAAAGGAGAAACTGAAGCACCCACTTAGCAGTTATGATCATTGCGTCAACTACAAACCAGTCGATGCTTTTTCTCTGATGGCAGTTTGTAAACACAGGAGGGGGGGGGCAGGAAATCCCTGCTGTGCAGGGTGGCTTTGGTGACACCAGGAGGGGTCAAATGTGGAGATCAGAGAGTGGAGAGAGGAAGACAAACTGTGGTTATTACAGTGGGAATGACATTAAGGGGCAGAGGGTACAGATCTGTGGGATATTTTATGTTGCTACTCCCACTATTCATACGCATATAGACATTTATTATTTTTTTTAAGGTTCCATCTGGAAAATCTGACATGGGATTTTCAAAGTTCCTGTCCTGCCTCATGATTGAAAGGACAGTGTGGAAGTTTAAAGCCTGGAAATTCCTGTTAGACCTGTAAAACTCCAGAATCTAATGATAACTGAACTAACTGAACTAATTTTTGTCATGTAGAAAATTCTTCATTTCCAAAAAAGTTTTCATCCCAGTTTGGGAGGCTTCCTAGGTGCCTTACATCCCGCAACTCCACAACAGACTCAACAACCAATGAGCTGAAAAAACAAGGTAATCTGGCTAGGGGACAGACTGATACTTAAACATACCATGGGCACAACGTGTCTTCAGATGAACCAGCATTTTCCAACAACAATGCTAGAAATCTTCTGGCCAGCTGTACTGAGAACTCAGGAACCACAGGTCCTGTCAAACAGTGCCACAGTGCCTCTCCCCATCAATTAATTTCTTAACAGGCATTGCACCAGGAGAACAAGGAGTCCATTTGAAGGACTCAGTGGGGACAAAGGAAGGTTTGTGAACTTACCCAGAAACGTCACACAGCCATGCCGGAAGATAAATATGACAAGGATGTTCTAAGCAGAATAATGTTCAAAACAGTTTGCAGTCTGGTTTTAACTGGTCATTGCCGAACAGAACAGGAGCTGAGCAGTTCAGCAGCATGAAAGAATGTTATACACTACTCACATCATTTATCCTGATAAAGATTAAGAATGCAACGGCAGGCTGATCTGCTACAGACCACCACCTTATCAGGGTGCCTGTAAAGACCAGAACAGGACCTTGGAGGTGGCTTGGCTGCAGGAACTACCAAGGGCTTGACCAAGGACGCTGAACAATATTGGTTCACAATTTTTTGTGCTCCTCCTATCTACACGTAATTTTCATCTCATATTTTAAATATACTGTAAACTATTTGGATCTGATATTCTTGCTGCTATTGCTGCCAGTGGCAGCTGGCAAAGTGGGAACCAAGTCCACCATTCTGCATTATAAATAGCACCAGCACCCCCCTGGAGAGAAAAAAAAAAAAAAAAAAAAGAGAAAAAAAAAAAAAAGTCAAAACTGAGCTCTACCACATGCACTCAATATGTTGAGTTTAATCCCATGGAATGGAGGAAAGGTAAAGTCTTTGCAAGTGATGAAAGACACATTCATATTTAGGCTAGTTTACAGTCATCAAGAAGCTAATCACACAACTGACATAAATCCTAGTCTAGACAAAGCTTTGTACACTGGAAAGGGTAAAAATACAGTGCAATGGCATGGAAGACAGTTTCAAGCCCTTGTATGGGATCATTGAGGTCACTTCAGCTAAGGCTAGAGATTTTAACCACCAGAGATTCATGCTGATTTCCACTACCTTAACATTTTACTGTGCCTTCAAACACACAGTCTAACTTCAAAGCCCCTCAGATATGGATCTCCCAAACCCACACCAGCGATTCACAAAGGTAATTTTGCATATTCAGGTCCCAGCTGATGCCTGCATTTGTTAGGCACTGCACAACAGTGAGAAAATGATGATCCTCAACCCTGTTTTCCAGAAGTCCTTCACACCTCATGCAGCAGGTTTGATTCTTGCTCTCTTTTAACCAATGTGCACATCCTATGATGCCTCACATGACAAATAACAGAAACAGTGATGCACTATGTGAGAAGAGGGAGAGTAGGACATTAAGAGACAGGGAAGGAACAAGCATGCAGCTAAGGCACTGCGTGCCCCACACAGTCACTGCCAGGAAGCCAGAGACTCTGAAATCTTCAGCCAGGTTTAAATGAGCATCCTAAAAAGTTACTTTAAGAAACACATGCATCTATACAAAAAGGTGGGGGTTTTTTAATCGTTGTTAACTGAAAGGTAAGGATGTTCAGTGGGGAGTTACATTCTGAGGACCTTCATCTGGCAGATGCCACTATTTTTTTCTCCCTGCCTCCCCTGCTTTCCTACTCCTCAGCATGTATATTACTCTTATGCAACTTCTGCGGCCATAGAACAAGTCTTGCTGTGATAAGTATCTTGGCAGAAATTCGGATACAAGAAAAACATCCTTTCTGGCAGGCGCAAGTCACTGCAACATCATAGGATCAAGTACAGCAAGGGCTATATTAAATCTGAGGTTTACTAATACCAATTTTAGGTGAAGCCTTTACCTACTATCCTAATATACAATACTAACTTTTCCAGCTCAGGATCTGTCAGGGTGGGGTTGGTCTGAAGTGCAACTGTATTTGCTATAATCTCAGATCAGACACCAGTGTACTAAAATAAAAATGTCTTCAAACTTCAATATTTATTTTCCTAGATTTACTTTTGGTACTGATTCAACAGCAATACTAGTATCACTGTGATAAGAGAAGGCAGGTTACATTATTCTAACTGTGAAAATACAATTCAAGCTGTTTGTCTCTGGGAAATGTTTTCTATGCACTTTTAAGTATGGAAACTCAAAACGACAAGAACACACCTGGATTTGCATCCAGCAGGAAAGTACCTACTAGGCTGCTGCTATCTGTGCTGAGGAGCCCTTGAAATGTAAACAAAACAAACGCAAATCACACTAATGGGAAGGCTGTCACTTCTGTATTCAACCATAGAAATGAAATATAATAGGGTAAAAGAAATATTGGCTTTATTCCTAGACACAAAAAATAAATCATGTGCAGAGAGAATGGCATACTTCTCCTTCCCTTTCATCCCAAACCAGGTATCAGATCTATGGAAGTGAGCATACAGAAACTTTCTCACCTTTTGACAATCCAACTTAAAAAAGAAACAAAGATATTAAAAAAAACCCACAGAACAGCTGTATATGCTTTGAAGACTATGTATATTTATTAAATACATGATAAAATTATCTAAAAAATTTAACAGCTTCCTGAAGTTAAACAACAAAATATGTAATCTCAACAATACCAGAAACCTTAGTTCAGCTGTAAATTTCCACAGTTTTTTTGGAGAAACTTGGGAGGTCCGCGCAGACATATACAAAGGTCTGAGGACTAAAATATTCTTGGTTTCCTGACCTGGTATCTCAAGATGGACTGCAAAAAAATATTAAGACTCACTGCCTCTTAAGTCACTCACCCTGGGCTCAGTGACTTCTCAGAAAGCACAGTCCTTCCACTCCATCCCCCCGATCACCCAGGTCACAGAAGCCAAGGCAAGGCAAAGAGTTGCCCCCTCTTAGATGCACCACCACAGACTTTTAAAGGACAAGAACATATTAAATAGAGAACAAACCAGTAATAATATCCAGCACAAATATCATATAATTGAGGTTATAAAGCTTTGTTTTTGTATCATCTAATCCCAGGCTTGAGTCCATGTTCTGTGAAGCTTAGGAAGAATCAAGCATTTGAACAACACATATTTGCAAGTGTCCTTTAGACATCAAAATGAATGATTTCATATTAGAAGTGGAGACTTTTTGAAACATGCATTTTTAATCCAGTTACTAATATGAGATATGGGACTTTCCTGAAAGCTTTGCTACCAAGTGGCATGTCAGCAGTGGAAAACCCAGCTTTCACTCATTTGTTACCTCTGTAGTGAGAAAAGAATAGTTGTGTACTCAGCACTCACAGCCTTCTGAAGAATATATTCCAGTCCTCTAGAGCTCTGGTATCTGGCAAATTTTCAATATCGCATACTTGCTGACTATCCTAGCGTGCTCCCAGATAATGATGAATTATGAACCCAGCCCTTTGCACAAAGAGCTCCCGTATTCTTTTCAAAAGATTTCCCTCCTCCACACAGAAAGTTAAAGAAGCAATTCAAGCTCTGCAGTGGAAATACTAAGTTTGTGTTTTAGCTAAGATGAGTGCAAAGCAGGGAGAACAGAGGTTTACAGAGAAAGAATCATAGAATTGTCTATGTTGGAACGGACCTTTGAGATCATCTAGTCCAACCATCAACCTAACTCTGATAAAAAACAACAACCCATCACTATGTCAACCGGTCTTTTAAATACCTCCAGGGATGGTGCCTCAACCACCTCCCTGGGCAGCCCATTCCCATGCTTAATAATCCATCCAGTGTAAAAAATTTTCCTGATATCTAATCTCAACCTCCCCTGGTGCAACTTGAAGCCACTTCCTCTTGTCCTATCACCTGTGACTGGAGAGAAGAGACTAACTCCCGCTTCTCTACAACCTTATTTCAGGCAGTTGTAAGACAGTGATAAAGTCTCCCCTCAGCTTCCTCTTCTCCAACTGAACAACCCCAGCCCCCTCAGCCTCCCATCGTAAGGCTTACTCTCCAGACTCCTCACCAGCTTCATTGCCCTTCTCGGGACCTGCTCCAGTACCTCAATGTCTTTTTTGTGGTACAGGGCACAAAACTGGACAGAGTACTCAAGATGGAGTCTCACTAGTGCCAAGAGTGATCACTGGTGAGAGAGGTCCTACTGGTCCTACTCACCGTGCTGTTCCTGATACAGGCCAGTATGCTGTTGGCCGCCTTGGCCACCCGGGCACACTGCTGGCTCATGTTCAGCTGACAGTCAACCAACCCCCAGGTCCTTTTCTGCTAGGCATCTCTCCAGCCACTCTGCCCCAAGCCTGTAG
>VZRU01015927.1:112282-167454 GCA_013398155.1 Pedionomus torquatus | reverse complement strand
AAAGGGTTGAACCTTTCTAAAGATTTGGGTTTTTTTAATCCTATGTGAATCTGGAAGATTCTAATCCAAATGTTTAATAGTTGTGAAAATGATGGGATGCTGAAGACATGGTCTAAATAAATGTTGGGCTTCCTGAGTGAGAAGATAGGACCATCTCTCTTAATCTACATACTTTTGTTTCATATATTATATGTCGTACCAATATCTCCAGGTAAATTAACTTTTCATACTGTTAGGCTTTAATTCTATTCCTTTATACCACCAAAGAGTTTTACTCACAATCTCATACTTTTGATGTACACAACCAGTTTATTAGTTTCCCCAGAAACTAATAAAACTAACTAAGATCCCTTCTTGTGATTTTTGCTTTTTAGAAATTAATGTATAGCTTTTCTTAACCTGGTTTATGTTTCTTTATTTGAACTTTCTAGGAAAAATACATATTCATTGTAATACTTTTGTTTTAAGAAAAAAAATCTTAATTGATGAAAATGTAGTACCATTGTAGCTCTGCATCCCTGTGTTCTTAGCACAGAATATAAACATAATGCACATTAACTGTGACGTTGTTTCCAGCAGACTGATTTCAGACAACAGGAAAAAAATATCTAGCATCTAGAATAAAAAATTAGGTTGTTATGTGTATTAAAAGCTGGTTAGTTGCTTCTGATATGGATACATGCTGAGAGTCGGTTAGTGAACCATTCTTCTCCATATACAATTACACATTAAAAGTAAATTAAAGATGATTTGTAACATACAAGTACTGTCCTCACATTGAAAGAAGACAAAACACCTGCTGGGTGCTTAAAGTAATGGTTCTTTAAATTTGTGTTTCTCAGGTTCTTCCTTCAAATCAAGCTGTAGCAAAGGAGAAAAAACATTGGAATTCATCCCAATAAATCTTCATCTGCAAAGAATGCATGTGCATAGTCCTCGATTGAAAGGTAAAGTGTGTTCTGCTGAGACCTTAAGTATTGCAAGATAAGCTTTGAAATGCAATTACACTTGCAACTGAGAGGTATGGTTTCCATTGTAGCCCTTTTTACAATGTGAATATCTTAATTTATATATCCAGTTTCAAGACTGAACATTAGGTGGACAACCTTTTAGATGAAACATTAAAACCACAGTAGAACTAAGGCTATGCTGTTTAGAAAGTTGAATCTTGGTCATTTTGAATTTTTCACTTAATGGCAAGTCTTGTTAAACTTTGTATGGAACATAAAGATGCTACAGACAAAAAAAAACCTGGAAAATAATAGCATTAAACAAATATTTTAATTTTTTTTTAAAAGAAATTTATGTGCGTTTTAGTCTTACATCGATTTGGAATAATGCTGAGGAGAAAATATCACAAGAAATACAGCAAAATAGTACAGAATTAGCTTATTTCTAAGATTCCTGCAGTGTCTTGGCACAGAAGGTTTCTTGTATGACTAGATTGTTGTTTGGGTTTTTTTTTTTTTGGTTTGTCTGGTGGTTGCTTTTTGTTTTTTAATAAAATCAAAAGTAAGCTTCCAAACTTCATTGTTTAAAAATCTGTACTGCCGTGTAGGTTTAGAGTGTTTAATTTTTCACTTTGCTTAATGGACTCTCAAAACTTTCTTTGTGTTATTTCCTGTGTTTGCTTTGTGTACGTGTCTGGAACCTGCCTGTCCTACTGAAGGGTTTGGTTTCATTCTCTCACTCCTGTGCATCTGCTTCTAAAACCTAACTTTTCAGGTTTGGATATTGTTTGGAATATTTCTAGAGCAACTGAGTAGATTCTATCCATAGAGGACCACATAAGTGAATTGTGAGATCAAAGAAGCTTGCCTGTCCTCCACATTTCTCTACCAATTCTGAAACGTGCACACAAATATTCTGCCATTAAGATTGATCAGAAGTCCTGAGCCTGTACTGAAACTTAGGAATTGGGTCCAAATTTAAAGCTATGCAAGAGATTTCTCTTCCTTGTCCTCAGAAGCCACAAGTTTTGGATACTGACTACAGATCTTGGAAAACTAAGGAATGGTTAACTAAACTTTTAAGTTCTATTTTTAAAATAAATTCCAGGGGTGTCACATCCATGTTGTTTCTATGACACTTCAAACAAGTAAATGCAGAATACGTGTTCACTGAAATTTATTGGTAACCTATGCACGGTTAAAAGTATTCTGTTGTAGCAGCACAGAACTAATATTATCATGATTCATATTGACACACTGCACAGTAAGATTTGTGCCCTTCTAGGGCATTGGCTTAATTTTTCACTGTGATCCATAATGTCAGTGTGTAGTGTAAAAGCCAGTCTTACCTGTCATGTTTCTAAGGTGGGTTTGTTTTTCCCCACTGAGCAACCACAGGTAGAGCACAATGTATTTCCTCCCAGAGATTGCTGGTGTGAACTCACTAGCCTAGGTAACACAAGTTGCATGGTTCCATTAAGGACAGTGTTATTTCTAAACATATCCTGCTTCTTAGGAAGCTTTAATAAGCCCAGTGCTGGCTGTGCCTAAATCAGCTTATTCAGTGCTACCCTGTAGCATATAAGCATATGCTTAGTGTTAAGCGAAAATATCTAACTGATCATGCTGAAAATACTGCAAACTTTAATAACTTCTGAAAAGGAGAATAATTTTCTGTAATGTTGTCAGAGATTTAGTACAGAATTCTGCTAGTGCTTCTTGCATATAATTTTAGCAGCATCCTTTACAGATAAAAGATTATATTGATACATATATAAGAGCAAATTGTAGTACACTGAATAATTTGTTGATAAATTGAGATCTATTAAATTTGCTGTCACTGTAGAAACATGGAAATGACACTCTGGTAAGGTTTTTGCCTTATAAATGCACTCCGCATCTAAATAGGTTGTGAAATAGTAAGTACAAACAATAGTTATAGGAGTATTATACTGTGTACCGCTGATGTTTAATCCACTTTCAAATTGGAACATGGGAACTTCTGATTGTCTGTTAGATACTGTATTGGTTCAGTATTTTTTTTCTTTTGGTAAACAAAAGTGTCTCCCAATACTTTAACAAGATGAGGATTTATAGTGACAGCATGACAGAACAAATTTTAATTTAGCTAATGTTTTGAAATTAATTAACACAAAAGCATTTTTAGAATTGTAATCACTATGGGTAGCCAGAAGCTTAGTTTTATATCTTTTCAAGATTAAACATTTTAATTTTAAGATTAGAATCATAGAATGGTTAGAGTTGGAAAGGACCTTGAAGATCATCGAGTTCCAACCCCCCTGCCATGGGCAGGGACGCCTCCCACTAGAGCAGGTTGCTCAAAGCACCATCCAGCCTGGCCTTAAATACTTCCAGGGATGGGGCAGCCACAACTTCTCTGGGCAACCTGTTCCAGTGCCTCACCACCCTCACAGGAAAGAATTTATTCCTAATAGCTAATCTAAATCTCCCCTCTTCCAGTTTAAAACCATTACCCCTTGTCCTGTCACTACGCTTCCTGACAAAGAGTCCCTCTCCTGCTCTCTTGTAGGCTCCCTTGAGATACTGGAAGGCTGCTAGAAGGTCTCCCCGGAGCCTTCTCTTTTCCAGGCTGAACAGCCCCAGCTCTCTCAGCCTGTCCTCATAAGAGAGGTGCTCCATCCCTCTCATCATCTTTGTGGCCCTCCGCTGGACCCGTTCCAACAGTTCTATGTCCTTTCTCTGTTGAGGGCTAGATTGTGTGGGTTTTTTCTCCAATAAAAAATTTGACTGAAATGTGCCATTTACCTAATCATCCACAAGTTTTTCACGACTTGAGTTTTGTTTTGATTTTAATGAATTTTCTCTTTTCTCCTCTAAAACCACTTTGCTTGTGGCATATGGTTAATCCACAATTGAAAAGGGTACAAAAAGAGATATCCAATAAAATTTTCTTCTAAATTTAGAACTTTGTTTAAATTATAAAACTCCTTTCTTTTTCTCTAGCTAGCGTTAGCTCAATCCACTGACATAAGAATTAGATAACACTGTTCTTGTTACACTCAAGTTTAGAGGTTGCCAAATGCTAATAAATAAAAAAAGAATTTGTGTTAAAATTAGCAAATCTTTGCTTACACATACTTTTGGAAGACTGATACCTTGGTTATGGGGAACTCTTTATACCTGTATGTACAAAATGGGTTCCTCAATATCTTTAGGATATTAGGATAGTGCTATAGTAAAAATATAATAAAAAGTAATTGGAGATGGTTATTATATTCACCTTCGGTTGAATAAATGATTTCTTTATCTATTACCTACTGTTCCATCTGCTTAGCTCACTAAAATAAGTTTCATTTTATGAGCATTCAAAAACTGTGTCTTGTGTTAGAGATATACACTTTAAACAGCTTGTCTTAATTTGAGGAATGCAAGATAGGATTAAAACCTCGCTGTTGTGTATGGACATGGATATATGCTTTTTTTTTTTTTGTTCAACATGTTCAATAACAGGTTTACTTTTACTGAATTTTGATTTGGGCTTTTTCTTGGGTACTGATATGGAATAGAATAGACCTGTGTGTTTAAAATTCCGGTAGGAACAGCTTTGAGAAAAATGCTATTTCATCATGGGATAACTGTGGCCCTATCCATCTGATAAACACCACATTTTGATCTGTTCATCATACTACAGAAGTTAAATTTACATTTTGTCAGAGCTTTGCTTTTTGTCCCTGCTTATACATCAATTGTTCTTTTTTTAAATAAATTCAATGAACTGAAGAGATTTTCATTTTGCTTCTGGTGAGTGTGAGACAATGACTGCCTCCTGTGAAGGCAAGCAGATTGCTTCAAATTCAAGATTGAGCTGTGCTTGACATAAAAATTTCACAACTCTTTAAATTGCTTTGATAAAGCTTAAGTTTAAGGGACTTTATGGACTGTGCCACTGTGGTTGTTGCCATGATGCAAAATCTCTGTTTTATTTCCAAAGGAGTCATCAGCAGGTAATTTATATTTCTGCACAGTGAAGGAATTGATGGGGTTTTTCGGTGTGTTTGCTGTTAATGTTTTCCTTTTATGAGTGAGAGGTGAGTGTATTTTGACTCAGAATAGTTAGTATGAAATGATTGATTTAAACATCATCTACCTTGCAGTCTAATCATCTGCATTTTCTTTCTTCAAATTCTGAAATAATTACTTGAGGAAGGGTAGAGGTTTGGTAATTTTTAACATCAATTAATAGCTTTAGAGCAGCACACTGACAGGATGGTACATGTCCTCTGACTCTGCTATGTTTTTGGCTTTGCCTGCCAGTGTAGAGAGTTGTCAGCAGTGGTCTGTTCTTGAAATGGGTGATGGTTGAGTTACTGGAGCATTCCTGTATCTAGCGTGCTCATGCTGGCACCACATGTCCCTCACAAGGAGCTGCATTGATGTCTAAATGGAGCGTATCAGAAGGCATTCCTCACGAGCCTTGCAGCACTTTCCAGTGTTCTGGGCCCTGGAAAATGGGAGTGAGACCGCCCCATGCCTATCACCAGAGTCAATGGCATTTTTTTCTTCTTTGCGGTCTTCACCCTCCCATGTTCACTTACACAAATGCACCCAGAACCCCATGCCTCAAAGAGCTGCTCCTTGACCATGCAGAAAAGAGGCTGCAGGCTGAATTAAAGCTTCCTTCTGGGTAAATTCCTCCCAGAGTAGTTATAAGCAGGGTCACTATTTATTTTTAAAACAAAGTTGGAAAAAGCACCAGGGTTTAATCTTTTAAATGTTTTCCTGTAGTTCCACGAGTTATCTGTAAACATATTCAGAAGCCATTGTTCAGTAAACCTGATGGGTTGTTTTAAGCAATGGAACTACTCATTGTCAAGTACCAATGGATCTCTAAAAACCCAAGATTATACATTATGGATAAATCTCTACAAAGACCTGAAAGAATGGGCTATTTAAGAATCTTGAAGCTCACCTGAGGCTAATAAAATTATGTCACTTCTCCTTTTAAGTGGAAATTGAAGAGTCACCAATTCATTAGTTTGAATCAATTTGAGTGAATATGCTTTGAGATTCAGCTCTGAAAGTAAAACATAGTTCATTAACTGTGAATCATTTGTTCAGTGTTCTTGCTTCTAGGGATATTTATCATCAGAATGCAAGAAAAGTTCTATTTTAGGAGAGGATTAGATTTTAATTTACATGGAAATCTTCCTTGATGAGTAAAATAGTTCACCAAAATAAAAATCCTCTAATGTTTCCTGAAGAAATACGTTTTAAGAATGAGAAATTCTGGCCTGTATTTTTATACTTCTGGTGAGCTTGGGTAGAAAACAGGTACTGCTTGGTGCAAACATAAACTCTGCAAATGTAAATTTAAACTTTGAAGGAATAATTATTGTGGTTTGGGATGTAATTAATTCTTCATCTCTGCACTGACAATCATTCCCAGGCGCAAAATGAGAGGCTGTTTTTAAAGAGGTGTTCCATCTCCAGTTCTGTAAGCATACATCCATAGAAAAAGTTCATCCCACAAGTCACAAGG
This sequence comes from Pedionomus torquatus, assembly GCA_013398155.1. Taxonomy (NCBI): domain Eukaryota; kingdom Metazoa; phylum Chordata; class Aves; order Charadriiformes; family Pedionomidae; genus Pedionomus; species Pedionomus torquatus. The sequence goes on along the minus strand of VZRU01015927.1, from coordinate 160,983 downwards.
CACCAGGTACATACAAAGAGTAACAGCATTTTGTCTCAGAATTTCAGTAGTATAGTTTATTTCCCATTCTGGTAGCTTTTCGACTGAAAACAACTGACTTGCTCTGTGTTCATAAGCACATATAAAAATAAGTGTATGTCATAGGACAAGGATTTTTCAGTTTAGCATTAAACAAGTAATTATATCAGAAAGTGGAAGCTAAACAATTCAAGCTAGAAAAGTAGAGATTTTTACTAGTCAGATTGGTAGATTAATCACTGGGGCAACTTCTCTGGGAATGCAGTGAATTCGTTGTCACTTGAAGTCTTGAAAAAAAAAAAGGCATCTAATCTAGATTTAAAAAAAAAAAAAAAAAGGCAAAAAAAAAAAGCCTTCACTCAACCAGAAAAGATAAGCTTGATGCAGGAATCATTAGCTGTAATTCTGCAGCCTATATTATTCTGACAGTCAGACTATTCCATCATAATGGTCTCTTTTGACTCTAAAATGCATAAATCTGTGCATCTCAACATGACTACATGTTAAATAATGGAAGAGGTAATAAAGTAAAATACACAAAGGGCCAATTTACTTGGCAGCTTTGTAAACTGCAGAGACAGAATATTGTTCTACGCTGTGGCATATAATTTAGAAGTAACAATAAATCAGATAAAGTTTCTGAGGTGTGCAGGTGGCTGTATGGAAAGATTGATTAGCTCTTGGGCATCCTTGAGACACAGATTCTCAATTATTCCTTGGAAATTATGACTTGTTGTCCTCATGTCTTGTAGAGCAGATATTGTAGTGTTGCCATACCTTGGGCATAAGTGCATGCAAATTTCCCTGCTTGTCTGTTTCCGTTCCAGATGCTCTGTATGATGTCATCACCGTGGGAGCTCCAGCAGCACATTTCCAAGGATTTAAGAATGGTGGTCTCCGAAAACTGCTAAGTAAATTTGAAGCAGAAAGACGAAAGTAAGCATTTTTCTAAGTAACTAGGAAAACATCATTAAGGCTATGTGAAAATATTATGAGCTCACTTGAGTAACAAAACAATTTACCTTACAGAATGTATGGAAGACTAAAATCTAGTACGATTGGACAAGGATTAATTAGTAAAATATTTCCTTTTTCTTCCCTCCTTTGCTGGACTGCAAAATTGAAGCACAATTTACTTTTAATGTCAAGATTTATTTTGAACACGAACTCAAAATTGTGAAACTTTCTTCCTGCATTTATCAAGCTTGAGGAATATCAGTGCTTGAAAATGTGCTCTTCAGAATGAGATATCTCTTAGGTAATTCTTGTACTAAGTGGAAAGTAGTTACAGACAATTTTTCAATAAGGAAACAGTAGCTTAATTTCTGATGGCCCCGGGCATATGCTAACAAAAAAATCTTTTTTTAGCACGCCTGTGAAATAAATAAGAAAATATTCTTTGTTGTTGTTGTTCCTCAGAAAGCTAAATGAGACCTTGACTGGGTTTTCAGTTTATTGTTGTACTCAAATGCTTAGTTAACCACTGAACAAACACAGAAGTGTCAGTTGCCTATTTTGCTAAGAATCGTATGTGTTTGTTGCTATGGCTGTTAAGAAGTTTTGAGGAGCCACAGCTGTCACTGACTGCACTCATAGTTGTGACTATTCAACACTTGGACTAACTGTGCCACCCTCAAGCACAGCATTCGAAAGGGAATGCAGGAAGGGCTGTATGTATGTTAATCTAAGTCATCTCAACTCTCCATAGAAAATGAATTCTACAATATTCAATGCTCAAAAAAGTTTCATAGGGACAATATCATAAAGAGTAAAAGGAGAAATTTTAGTAATTTGCTGTTGTCTACTAGGATGATTAGAAGTTGGCATCAATGCTAAAAACCAAAGAAAAAAACAGATATATTTGCTTTTAAAACTGTATCATTACTTTTTTTTTTCCAGTTTGCACTGCGTGACATTCAAAACCTATTAAATTTTCTAAAATCTTTCATTTTCCTGGTCACCTCTGGTGACAAAACTTGCCAATGAAACACAAATGTCATTGATCATGAGACCCGTGAATGAACTTGTGTTAACAGTAGGTGCCTATTCTGCTATCAGCAGGCTATTAGAGGCAGCCTTATCCCCATGATATAGAGGCCTATGAAGTATATGCTTCCTGGTGGAGAAAATGTCTAAAGACATTTCTTAAAGTATCTGCTAATTACCTATCTGCTTAATATAATTACAATAGTATTTAGTGGCAGTTTTACTATATTTCATAAGAAGTTAGTCATAAGAGATATAAAGAACTTTGCAGTTCCAGCCATCACGGCATTCAGCTTTCAGGAAATGAACCGTTTCTCACTTTTGTGGTTCTGCAGCATATCCAATTGATACGATGCAATTTTCCAAAATGAAGGCTAGCCCTAAGTCAAACTTGAAATTGGCAAGTGTGATTTCTGTTTGCTGGAGATAAAAGGGAAAATACCTTACAGGGAAGAGACCTACTCTTTCTTGAGTTCTTCCTGGGAGAACACATACTGCAGTATCTCAGGAATCAATAGATAATGCCATTGTTTCTTAGTTGCCCATAACAAGGGGGGAGATGATGGGCTCGACTCCTGTCATTGGGTCCTTTGTGGTGTTAGATGTCAAAAGGCTCGGGTGGCAAAGTGCACTCAGCGCAGCACAGCCTCCTCTCATTTTGATTCACCCTTATTTCCCTGGCTCAACCATTGTAGACCTCTAAGTTGATCAATGTTTGTGTGTAAAGCTTTGTGTAAGTTTTATCAAGGCATTTCATACCTATTTCAAAGTGTCTACATATTTGCCCTGCTTCTTTGACTTTTCTGTATTCCTCAGAAGCACCTGTCCTTGGTGGCTTTCAGGGGCAGGATCCTGGACCTTTACTCCAGCAGAGCAGTTTTCTTTGTGTTTCTTTGTAGCCCTGGAAGAGCTGTCTGTCTTTAGGATGGTTTAACTAGGACGACTATGTTACTATCCTGTCAGGCTCTTCCTAAAAAAATGAGTCTGAGTCAGGCTAGCAAACTGAAGTTGGAGAGTTTGAGCACTGAAAATAAGGGACTGCATTTTTTAGCAAATTACTTACCAGACCTAAGTAAATGGTTGCTTTGTGTGTGAATTCCTGCAACGTAGTAAGGAGGAAACCTCTGAAATTCCTCTGTGCTTCTGTCTTTGAGGGACTCAAACAGAACTCCACATGTTGTTTTTTTTTTTCCTTCAAGTAGAAAAACTTGTGTGAGTCAAAAGTGAGGAGAAAGCAAGCTCTGAATATGATCTCACTTAGTTGAGTATTCAAGAGTGGGTCTACTTTAAATAAATACATGAAGGTTCATTCTCATTCTTACCATGGAGAAATTCCTTTGGCTGTGGTAATGACAACTTTATTTTGCATGCACCTTTTTGTTTAACTGCATGAGGATGCTTCGAGGACACAGCATTTCCAGGGGGCAGCTTTTACAATTTAAATTTTCTGGTTTACAATGGGAGCAGCTTTTCTTGAAGGGTTAGAGGAAAGAAGAAGTAATACCTTGAAATATCAGTCCAAATATAAAATGAACAGGGGAAAAAAAAAACCAAACACAAAAAAGGCAGATTTAGAAGCTATTTCCTAGACTAACTGAGCTGAAGACCTAGAGGAAGATGTGGGAAGTGATTATTTCTCAAGCTGATCCTGGTAGCTTTCAAGACATTGTTAGTGCAGATGACAGAATGCCTGGCATGCCTTTGACCTTCAGGCTGATTATTAGCAGCTTATTGAAATATTCCACAATGTCAGCAAATCAAAAAATATTCCTTGCTCAAACCTACACTTGTGGAATTAACAGACAAGAGGAAGTGTTAACTGGTAGCAAGGTTATGTCCTGTTGGTATTTGCAACTGCCAAACCAAACCAAGAGTGATACATGCTTTGTGAAAGTTTATCAAACAGAAGAATGTTTATAATGTGTATCTGAAGAAAGATCTGGCATATTTTCTGTCACAGAGAGTATTCATTTTTTTGCAATCAAAAGAAGGAATGGTATTGTAAAATAATATTTATTTTAAATGCAGTATTTTTGCAGTGCTTCTCTCATCTGTTACCACCAAGCAAGTCATATGAAAAGAAAAAAAAGAGAAAAAAGGTAAATTTGAAAAAAATTTATCTCAAAGACGAGGGAAAAAATTTTTCTTTCAGGTGATAAACAAGACTTAGTGGTCTGATCTGAAGCCAGGTCCATTGCTTTATAACCCATTCACAATCTGTACTGTTCTTTACCTGCAAAAAAAAAGTCAAAAGGCTTTGCCACTACAAACATCAGGTATGTCTTTAAGGCATTATTCCTATATGTCTGTCCCTTTACTAGCAAGTAGTAAACTTCATGAGACCAGTGAGAATAATGGATGCTTTTTCTTTTTTTAAACCTTGTTTAAGTATGATAGCATTGAAATGGAAATTACTGACGTGTGATCATTAAGGTATGCTAGATCGTTACAGAGTATTAATTACCTATACATATTTATTTTAGATTGTTTTTCACAATACTGTATTGGTTTACTCTTTTTATTTTTTCCTTCCTAATTTCTACCTGAATGAGAAAATAAGTTATTCAGATTTAATCTTGACTTAGCTTGCTAGTACAGAGTACTTCTCTTTCCAGTAAATGGAAGGGCTTGTCTTCTCATCAGTCTAGATGGCACAGCAAATTAATATTTTTAGAGCTCAGTTGTGCATGTATATTTAAGGCAGACATTCTGCAACTTATACCCATATAATGCCTCACTGCTTTGAAGTGTTCACAAATCACTTTTGAGGTACACCAAAATACGAACACTTATGATGGCAAGATTTTTAACATCCCAGTACTAACCATCAAGAAAACTAGGAGTTTCCTGCAAGCTGCATTAGATACTGTGATTTTTGTACATCATTTCTAACAAGCCCTTTAGAAACAATCCTACTTTAAATTATCACAAGCTTAAGGCTGGAATAGTATTGAGAAGGATTTTCTGTTGATTTTTTATTTTTCCCCAAGCCATAATAACTTCATTTGGGTTTGATCTGTCTAAAAAGACCCTTTTTTATTTGACGAGCCCTAGATTTATTTTTTTTCCCAGGTGTGAGGTCTATACACCTTCACTAACATACCTGTTACCAGAGATTGTGTTAACACTGAAATATTCAGGGTTCCTATTACCTGAGTTTCATAACCTTCAAACCATTTCCATTCTCTGAGGAACCTGAAATGATACTGTTTCACAGAAAATCCCAGATATGTTGAAATAATAATGATTTCTGTTTGATCTGATGGTAACCTTTAATCTTGAAGAGAAACCACAGCTTCTCACACATAGCACTTTTCACTGAGATATTATTCTTTGCTCACTTTCCTCTTTTTTTGCGCGCGCATGTGTGTGTATGTGTCTATCTGTGTATATGTGAGAGAGAGCTATATTAGACTTTATGGAGATGATTTATTTTGCTGACCGTAAAATCAATGTATTAAGGTTGTTTTCCTGAGAAACTGCCAAAGTTTGTGCTGTTCGTTGAGATATTAAAAGCTCATCACAGCATTTTGCCAGCCACAAGGCTCTCTGAACAGAATTGCCTGAAGGATTTCCTTAAGTGGGTGTAAAAGAAGGGGCTCTGGGGGCTGAAAAAAGAAGGGAAGAAAGAGTTGGGGGAGCTTTTCATGCAAAAGCTAGAAAAGACCATATGTTTTGGAAAGCAAGAAACTATTCTTTATATATGGACCCTAGGAGTGGCAAGCAGAGAGTGATTCATGACTTTGCCATTGTTTCTTGTAACGTGCACCTCAGCAGGCTGCCAGGAAGGTGCTTCACTCAGGCTTGTAGTGAGGCACAATATGTTTTTCTTTCTGCTAAGAACCATGCTTAGTTACCCTGCCTAAGATTCTCCCCTATGTTAAAGGATGCTTGCATCTTTCCACCAATGTAAAAATACCCTAAAATTAATTTGAAGAACTGCAGAAAGCTATCTTTAGGCGTTCAACACTCTTGAAGTCAGTCTTCCTCGGAAGATTCACTATGAGAATCACCTATGCCACTCTGGCATCTGTCCTGCTTAGTCTCTAGAGGGGTGATGAAGGGCATCTTGACCTTTCTTTTCACTGAAACTCATGCCCCTTTACCAGTTGAAGACTATTTGTAGATATAGAGTTGATGTAGAGTTATTTCAAGGGTCAGTTAGGAATGAAGAGGAAATAGAAGAGCAGTAAGAAAAGCTCTGGGCATACAGCCTTAGCCACCGCTTCAGGGTAAGGATTCGTAGAGATTTGGACTTCTTAGGTAAAGATAGACAGAATTAATAATGTAACTTCATTTTCTTCAGTATTCAGAGTTAGAATTTTCAAGGGAACATGGGAATCTTAAGGAAATAAAAAAAAAAAAAAAAAGTCATTTGAACTTCTAATCTCTCTTAGGCCTGTTTCCAAAACCTCAGCACTGATCGTATGGTTTAGCTTTATTTCCTGAGGCAGTGAATTGTCCTGGATTTTTTTATGTAATCAATTTATTTTTGATCATAACTTTCCACTTTAGACAGAATACATGTGATGCATAAATAAGCCACTGAGTGGGTATCTCCAGTGATGTATATAAGCTTGAGGTTATTTGAGGGTAGATGTTCTTGCTGTGTACGCTTTAACTGTATTCTTAATGTTAACGTCTGCAGTTTTGACCATGAAAAATGTGAGGTCAAATATTCATTGTTGAAAGAATTTAACCCTGTCCCAGGTGGTGACAATTCAACTCCTTCACAGAAATTACTCAGTTAACAGCGGGAGTGGAGTTACTCAGTGTATCATTAAAAATTAGACATTTGGTATATTGCAGTGTTTATTCTCAGGCAAAAACTTGGTTAATTTAGAGTTAAAATTGTGGATGTAGTCATTGCAATCTTTATTCAAATTACACAGTAATATCATTAAAGCAATTTTAAAACTGAAATGACCACTGACAGTCATGTGTACACAGCCAATGATGGTGCCAATATATGGAAGTGATTGAGATTTTTATATGCTTAGTGAAAGCTTTGAAACTTAACTCAGAAGACATTATTATAGACTTTTTCATAAAGGTACATGATTAATAATATATTTTACATATCAAAGGTAGATTTTCATAATGCTGCCAATTTCCCACACTGGACCTACCCATGTGGTCTTTGCAACCACACAATACAGCAATACAAAACTTTCTTCATGCCTCAAGCTTCTCCCTATGTCCTATTGGCAGCTGCTTCTGTTAAGTAATGCTACTTATACACAATAGCTATATGCACCAGCAAGCTCTAAAAATAATTATTCATAAGGAAACTCATTTCAGTGACTTGGAAGTAGTAATGTCTTTTTATGAATGGTGAGGCCACAGAAAATCTCACAGTGGTCTTAGATGCAGCAGTGTGAAAATACAACAGTTCAAAACTTCAGATACTCCTAAACATATCGTTTCTGAAAAATAATTATGCACTTGGAAGGGGGAAGTTGCTCACAAATTCTGAAAGAAAATGAACATTTGGGGTTGTCTCATCCTTCGTGGAGTTCAGGCAATATTAAAATTTGTCAAATAATGAGGTCTGATATAACACTTCATCCTGAAGAAAGAGTCATTCTCTCTTCAGTATTCCCTCTATTTAAAAGCTATGATTTACTTTATTAGAATGAGAACTACCCACAGGTTTATTATCCCTTTTCCCTCTTTCTTTTCTTATAGCATTGTCTGTGACTTTTCTGCTGCAATATTCAGTGAAGCTTAGAGCGGTGGGAGATCAGTGAAAATGATTTGGTAATTAAAGGCTGAGGGGAATCCCAGAAAGGAGTATGTGCATGGTGAGCTTGATAAGTGTTAGCCAGATCCAGCCTGCAAAAAGGCTGTTTGATAAAGGGAGGGAGAAGCCTGAAGGGGAATTAGAGAAGATTATTCAGCACTGTGAAGTATCAAGACTGTCTTCACTACAATTAACATAGGCTATTATTCTTTGTCCCTGCCTTGTCTACTGACAGCTTGAGAGTTGCAGTGAATGTAGAGTTAGATCTAACTTTGGAAGTTCATTTCACTGACAGTGTTGCCACCTTGAAGGTAAAGTTGGGGGCCATGTCCTGATTTCAGCTGGTTAATTTTCTTTTTAGTAGCTGCTGCATTTTGGATTTAATATGAGAATAGTGTTGATGACGCATGTTGTTTTATTTGTTGTTAAATAATGTTTGCATTAGTCGAGGAGTTTTTTAGCTTCCCATAGAAGCTGAGATGGAGCATAAACAGCATAAGCTGGCCAAAGGAATATTACATACCACAGACATCATACTCAGTATATAAATGGGGGTTGGTTGGGGATCTGCAGTCACTGCTCGGGATAGGCTGGGCAACCAATTCACCAGGTGGGAGGGTATCTTGTGTTGCATCACTTTGGTTTGTATATTCTTTTACTGTTGTTATTTTTCTTATACCCTTACTTTCCTATTAAACTGTCTTTATCTCAACCTATGAGGTCTGGTGTTCACTCCCCCGCCCCTTTTCTCTCCTACCCTATGTGGGGGGCAAGGGGATGGGAGCGGGTGGAGTTGAGCAAGCAGCTGTGCAATGCTAGCTGCTGGCTGGGCTTAAACCACATCAGGCTGTTGTCTCATTTCTCAGAGGGACGGGTATTTTATTCATTAGGAGAGACAATTTACATGATTCATTTTGTTGAAATATTCAGAATTCTGACCTCTGCACTCAGCAGTCTAGCAACTCACTTGGTGGATTGCAAATTGGAGGCACATAGTTTTGGTGTGGCTAGTAGCATGACTGAACATGACAAAGTCTCATTGACTCAAATGCCATTCCTCCTGACTGCCCCTACAAACATTATATTTAAAAATGGAGTCATTGGTGAAAGGCAGAAAAATAGGATGAGATATTGTCGAATTTGGGACTGTAACTCAGGAAAGTATCTAAGCAAGTAGCTTAATTTTAAGACTGCTTGAACCTGTCCTTATTTGCCATAAGACTTAAGCCTGTTAAATTTTATGGAAGTGACTTCATTTGGACTTCTGAATATATGCGTTTCCCTTATTGAATTAAATTGAATTTCTACTTTGTAGAAACCTAATGAGAACAAACTGGAAGGGGTGCTAGAAGACACAAAGGGGAAATGAGGGAGTTATTTCCAATAACTCTTGTTATTACCACTTCCTAGACATCACTGATGCTAATCAAAACATTGTCTGGGCAACTAAACAATTAAATGTTAAAGACTCATTTTGAAAGACTTAGTAGGTAGTTAATAATGTGATGGGGAGTTCAGTTGGAAAAGTAAGGATTCGTGATTCATGCCTGATTCAGTCAAACCCTTAATTTCTTGAGAATTACATTTTTAAAAAATAAATAATAATCTGTTTTTCTTATGTTAAGCTCAGTTACTCAAAGGGGTGATTAGGTTGAACAGTACTACTTGGAGACTTAGTGGTGGGCAGTCAGTTGTCCTCTACTGTTAAAGCAAAGATTTGGTTTTACCCTGAAAGGAAGGAGCATTTCAGTGATGAAAGTGAAGTTCAGGTATCTGTCATTTGCTACAAATCCAGTGGTAACATTTTTAGCACATGAAGTATTGTTATTAATAGCAGAAATTATTTTGACATTGTGACTCTTTCTCTGTTATTACAGTACTGGATACCAGTGTATTTACTATTCCCCTGAAAACACAGCCAAGGCAAAAGAAGTTCTCAGCAACATCAATCATCTACAACCTCTCATATCAAGCCATGCAGACCTGCTGCTTAATTCTGCAAGCCAGCATTCTCCAGATAGCCTGAAGAATTCTTTAAAGATGCTTTCAGAAAAAGTAAGATTGAAATCTTCACAGCAATGGAGAATGGAATAACCAAGACTCTAACTGATGGGGGTTTTTCTGCATAAATTGACTTTCATAGCATTAGGAAATGTTAAATAAGCTTCGATATGCTGCTATCAGAAAAAGACTATTATTTAGCATTTCTGTAGACTTTCATATAGAAAATTAATGAAATCTATAAAGGTTGTCTTTATTTGAAAGTATAATTAATTTAATTTCATGTGTCTTTGTTATCCTGTAGTGGCCACATGCTGGGGTTTATCAGGAATATAAATAATTGTAAATAATTTTGTGGGATTATAAATGTTTATTTCTTTTTCTGTGATATCTCAAACTACTGCTTGTGGGAAGTAGTTCAAGCCAGGTTTGTGCATAAGCTTTAGAATAATAGTGTGATCAGAAATGGTGATGCAGTCTGGAAGGAAGAGCTAGGAAGTTGCCCCCAGCAGGTCCCAAATTTTAATCCTCTATCTCCTGTTATACTCTTCTGTATCTGTAGGTTCTTCCTTATCTTAGTTTCCTTAACTCTAAATTAAGGAAGACAATATTTTCCACCTGTCTCACAGAATGATATTGCAGATTAGCTAAAGCCTGAAATACTTTTAAGCGTATGTTATCCTATAAAAATATTAAGCACTATAGCTCTGACCAGAGTGGTTGAAAAAAATTTCCCATCGCTTCATGGGCCATACCTTCTGTAATGTGATCTCATTGTGGATTAATAACATTATCAATAACCATTTCCATATATCTTCAGCTATTGGGAAGTGGCAATTCCTGTGGTCTGTTGAGCACTATTATCCCAGCAGTACATGGTTCAATGCATTCAATGGGAGAGCTTCAAATCTGAATATTGAGCTCAGCCACATACTGCGAATGCATTGCATTGGAGCCACGGGGGAGATAAACGTTTCTCTGGGTTACAGATGTGTAAAACCACGTTAACTCCAAGAAAGCTGGAGTTGCTATGAATGCCACGGATATATAGGAAAGTAGAATTCAGCCTGGAAATTAAATGGAGGAATTAAAAGGGAAGGCTGGCAATTATAGTGTCCCTTTCAATGTAGCACTGAAGGAGGTGTTTTTAGCTGCACATACGAAAAGTGGAGCTGCTGTGTTAGTGGTTAGTTGAAAGAAATATGCATGGACAAGTAAAGCGAATCAACCTAAGAAGTGTTTGCCCTAAAGATTCAAGCCTCGGCTAATGAATTTGTATGTTAGCTATAGCCATTTGTCTTTACCACCTTTGCCTGTCTGGGCAGGAGGACTATATGACTTCAGAGTGACAGCTGTGATACTAACCCACTCTTTGAATCACTGGGGAACCTTACTACAGAAAAGGGCCAAAAAAGACAATCCATTCAGTGTGGAGGAGTCACCAGTATTTTAAATTTGTAGCTGGTGATTTAGTTCTGTATGTTTATATCGACTTTTCAGGGCCAGGATTAAGTTGCTGGTTAGCATATGAGCACAGGTTCCCAGAGCTGAAAGCAGGAGTCTCATCCGACATAGTCCACCTGACAGCCCATCGGCCTCTATCTTGCCTCCACCTTTTGCTTGGAAGAGATGAATCCATTTGTCTGAACAACTATTCCATAAGTGGTTGAGTATCTGTTTCACTGTCTGTTCCCAAACTTCCTCTGAGGAGAAGATGATAATTGAGAAAGAGGGTGGGACAATTGCTGAGGAAGGTACTGTGAAACAAAAGCTTCTTGTAGAGAAGTGAAGAGATTTTTTTGGAGGAAAGAAAAGACCAAGAAACAACTTCAGGGAAGGGCAGTACTAAGTTTCAAAAAGCCAAACTGAGTGAACCCACACAGTTCTGCAATTAAGTTCCTTGTGGTCAATATAAAGCATCATCATGATAACCTAAGAAAACCTATCTATATAATCTCATACAGTATGGGAGAACCAAGGCTAACAGAGTATCCCTGGTTAGCATACTCTTCTGGATAGAATTATGTGATGTATACTTGTATTCTTGAGACTTATGAGGTGCTTCTGCTCTACCACCTTTTGTATACTTTTTTTAGATGTAAAAAAGAAATGTTCTTTTACATTTTAACTTGATAGAAATTTAGAAATTAAGCAACTGTTTGAAGAAGTTGTGCAAATTGTTTGCCTGATGATTAAATTCCTCAAGTTCATTAAAAAGTCTATCACTTTTCATATTAAGATAATGTTAAGCTTGATCTATAGAATGATTTCAAAAACATTAGGTAGCAGTGAGTATACCTGAGCTATTCATAATGAGAACTACAGTTAAGTATTTTCATTAGAAATGGAAGGACTGCCTGCATGCATCAAAAGTGGAAAATTAAATCATTCTACTGCTGCTTCTTAAATTGAGCTTATTTTCTCATATTAATCATGGTTTTACTTCTCCATATATGATTTGCAATTTCCTGTAGTGTTTTCCTGAGACTAACCTTTTATCAACATTTTCTGTTAATTGATTAAGGAAGCCTTTAGCTGTCGACAAGTGTATCAGCATATGCAGCTTGCAGAAGGCTTGATAAATTCATTTTCCAGCTATGCCTATCTTTGTTTGCAGAAATATTCTCTAGTCAAGTATCTAAAAGAATTTGCAAAGTTTTCATTTCTTTGGATAGACTTGTCTTGTGATTTCAATACCACTTTATAAATAGCGATGTTCTGCAAGTTTAGCTGTACTGAGCTGTAAGAAAATGTAGTTAAAATGTAGATTGTTGTTAAACCAATGAAATCCTTGAATGGAATTTAAGTACAGCAGCATTTGAATCTCTATATGAAAAAATGGAAGTTTCTTTCCCATGCCAGTTTGCTTTTTAAAATTACTTTTCCCTATAATATATTAATATTAAATTAAATTACTTGAACTTTTCAGATAGTTACCTATTACACATTTTAGTCATAGTGGGCATTTCATACAAATTGTCCAATACTAACAATTTCCTGAAATGTAAAGGTTTTTTGAATCTACCATGCCTGATGCAGGGACTGGAAATGATGTGCAGCAGACTTTGAGAGTGACAAGAGGTATAAAATCTCAGTAAAACCTTGATGCTGACATTTCTAAGGAGAGACAAGTGAAGTTGTTTGACCTCTCTTGATACGGAACTGTAGAATAGTCTTGAAGAGGAGCTCTGCTGTTACCATGCAAGAAAAGTCAACTCCGCAAGTCTTGCTTCGCCTCTTGTTTATAGAAGGATTGGTGGGGTTTGCTAACAATGTTCCTCAAAGTCTGCATCTTCTTTGGGTATGCACCATGTGGAGGCTGGAAATGCAGAAAACTGAAATTGTCCCATAGTGCAGTTCAGGACTACCATGGGGCAGTTGTGAAGGACTAGATAGTTGTGAAGGACTAGAAAACTTTCTCTGTTTAAGTACCCTTTCCCTCAGGCACCAAGTTAGTAGGGAGGAAACATAATGGGTTGGCTAAAATTGCCAGGGAGGTGAATCATATTGCCAAGCCTAATCACTAAAGAATCCCAAATCAGGTCTGAAACCTGGTGTTGGTTTAAAATATTATAGCTTAGCTTAGACATCCCTAAGGTTCTTATTTTTATTTGCAGCAAATTTTCAGCCTTTCTATGTGCAACCATTAAGGATCAAAACAAGCTTTTTTCCTAATTGTTGTGAAAATGGTAACAAGCAGAAATTGCTCAAGCAGGTTCCTAACCCAGAAGCTGGAGCTTTAAGAAAACCATCAGTTAGACCATTGTGGTATAAGTGTCAGTAATTTTTTTGAGGGGATGTTGAGGCAGGAAAGGAAGAAAAATGAGTTTAGTAGAAGTACAGGCATACAACAGGGGAGCAATAAGAATAGAAGTAAGAAATGCAGAAACTGGGAGAAAGATGTCCAGGAAGATAGATGCTGACACTTAAAACTTGATTGGTTTGGGCTTTTTTGCTACTTCTCCTCCAGGTTTTGCATAAGGAGCATGAAACGACTGAATGAAGCCTAGCTGGTCAACCTTTATTTCTAGCATTTCCTAGCTTTGTGTCACTGCTTGTTTAGGCTGGTTGCTTTGACCCATCTACGTAATTTTCCGCATATCTGTTTAATTAAGATTGCGTGCACAAAGGCAGTTCAGCATCTGAATCTGCACATGACAATCTGCTATGTTCTGGGTAGACAGGAAGGCAATTAAATCCCGCTGACCTGAGGTAAATAATTTCAGGTAATTTGTGCTGTGAAAGAAATGTGGAACAGTGTTTCATCATCACCTGTGAACTGAGTCCTCTGGGCCGGGGAGAGGAGCTGTGGCCTGGGTGGGATGTGCTGGATGTGGTACGGGGTACTTGCTCTCCCCACTCTCACGGATGAATGCTGTGGAATGTCACGTGTGATTGCAGAAGATGGGCATGGGCAGCAGACTGGTAGCAACAGCAAGTGCTGGTGTGTGGAGGCAGGGCCTTGAGATGCTAAAGACCAGATGCAGAAAGTATTTTCTTCCTCTTGTTGGGGTGGAAGGGAAGATAACTAATGCAGAAAGGTTGGAGATTTTTAAAAACACAGTAAACTTCTAACTGTCACAGTCAGCAAAGAAGATTTAGAAAAATGATGCAGTGATTGAATAACATCTTCAAAGAGCCTGGAAAAATTACTTCAAGGTTTCCTTTCTTTAAAAAATAAATAACGTAAAGCTAGAAATCAGGTGTCATCACCCCTCCTGTTATCTGGGTTCATACCTGCATGGACCAAACTTTGTCTGAATACACTACTTTTGCAGATACTACAATCTCAGCAGTGTAGAGTGGTGTTTTTAAGTAGATCCTTAAATTTGTTAATCATGTGTTATATCTGTCATTTATTTGGAGACTGAGTCATTGGTTACTCTTGGAACTGGTTCTTGCAGAGGTTTGTCTCTGCAGACAAAATTAGAAAAGCTCTAATAAAATATAATTGTATGAAAAAATGACGATCTCTATGACAGATGCTGTACTTTCATTTTAGTCCTCAGAACAATGGGGTTGTAGAATCTGATGATGTTGCCAAAACTCTTGAATTTTTCCTCATTGTCTACTTCGTTTTCTGCCTCTCAGGCTGGCCTGAAACAAACATTCTCTCTGCCTAAGTGTAATTCAGTGTTATAGTAGCTATATTGTAGTATTGCATTCTTTGGTCTAACCTTTTCATTTGTATGTTTTTATTCTAGACAGAGTTATTTGTGCACGCATTTAAGGATCAGCTGGTCAGAAGTGCCCTTTTAGCACTTTACACGGCCCGGCCTGGTTGTGTCCTCAAGAAACCAGCTGTGCCTAGAAACAGTGCAGAAGAGGGAGGTGATTTACAGCATCAGGACCACCCTTCTCAGATTAAAAGACAGGACTCTATACCCCATCATTCTGAGTATGATGAGGAAGAGTGGGTAAGTAGTCGGAAACTCTTGGTTTCTATTAAATCCTAAACTCTACAAATCAGTGTAAACAAATACAAGCCCCAAGTGTCTGTTCTATTGCTGGTGTGGGAAAGTGGGGGAAGGAGTGTAAAACCATGAAATAATATTTTTCAGATGCATTGTGTATTTTGAAACTAGCTTGAAAGAATTTTCTTAAGTTCAGTGTGCCTTCTCTGTGACTGCTTGATTGTGCAGATAACAGTGAAGATGATGAATATCTGCTTGACCAGATGGGAAAACAGTCTTTCTTTGCTCTTGCAAAGAAAAAAAAACCCAACTTCTTTTTGCTATTTGAGCAGATGTAAGGAGACTGAAATCACATACACTATTATGAGGAAAGCTTTTTTTCCCCCCAAGACTAATTCATGTGTATTTAAACTATTTATATTCAATCCTCAGGAAAACAGGGCAGTTTTCCCTTAGATTCTGTTCTTAGATGATGTCTGAGATGGCATAAAAGAATGATATATGGCTTTTAGATTTTAACATTCTTAGCATATTTAAATAAAAAAAAAAGTATTATTTATATGAGATTTTGTACTTTAATTATTTTGGTGAATGTGTTCATAATAGATCTGTTTCTTTGTTATATACACCCTGAACTCAAGCTATTTTTATTCAGTTCAGGCTCATACTTTCAGTTGATTACTGTATTCTAATAAACGTAAACGATGCCAGCATATTAATCTCTATTGTAAATAATTAATAACTTGTATGAGCCACAGTACTTTCACCTGAACTGTGATCTTCATCCATATCGCAAATAAGGGAAGAGTAATGTATTTCTTCTACAGAAAAGACAATTGTCTCCAACCCCATGCATTAAGTAGTCATGAGATTTAAACAATAAATAAATAACTCATTATTTTATTTGTGTTCTGGGTTCAGAATGTTGAAGTCACTTTTTCATGGTTTTTGAACAATCTGATGGGCTAGAATGGTTCTTTCCTTGAAACAAAAGCCAAAATGTTTGTTTTCAGCTGTTGAAATGTTCAGAAAAATAAATATCACAATAGGTTTGTTAAAATGGAGAAACTTTGCATTGGAGAAATAGAATTTTTGTGCAAGCTGTGTTTTCATTTAGTCTTTGCAGAGAAGCTTGCTTTACTGTACTGCATTATTTTTTAAAAAAGGTATTTCTTCCAGATGCTTAGTCCTCATCTATTAAAACTTATAAGCGCATTAGTTTGTCTACTTTTTCTGCTGAATTAGTAGGATTACCTGCTTGATAAAGTGCATCTTGAAGTATTTTCTGAGTTAAACTGAGTCAGTCACTGTTAATTTTGAGGCGGTATAACTCTTAGAGAAATTTTGGGTTTTTTCTACATTTGAAAGATTAGTCTTCCATTCTTTTCAGTTCCTTCTGTCAGTGGCTGATGATGAAAGCAGTAATGATCAAATTGTCATTAGCATGATGAAAACAGAATAAGCACATGTAAAACTTGAAAAAAATGCATAGTCTACTATGAAAATCAAGTATAAAGGAGAAAAACTTTGTGATACTTTGTTTTATATGCACAGTCCTATATCCTCCTTTGTTGATCCCCTGTTCCATTGTCAAGCATTGGATTGCATCTTACAGTTGGAATTTCAATTTTACTTTTGCCTGAAATCTAAATCAGTGATGTCTAATAACTCTTTAAGCTGACTCACTTCCAGTGACTGCATTATACGATCATAGAATGTTTTGATTGGAAGCAACCTTAAAAATCACAATTTCAACCCCCCTGCCATGGGCAGGGACACCTCCCACTAGACCAGGTTGCTCAAAGCCCCATCTAGCCTGGCCTTGAACCCCTCCAGGGATGGGGCATCCACAACTTCTCTGGGCAACCTGTTCCAGTGCCTCACCACCTTCACAGGAAAGAATTTCTTCCTAATATCTAATCTTAATCTACCTGCTTTCAGTTTAAAACCGTTAGCCCTTGTCCTGTCTCTCCAATCCCTGATGAAGTGTCCCTCCCCATCTCTCCTTTAGGTCCCCTTTAGATGCTGGGAGAGGCTTTATGGTCTCCTCTTCTCCAGGCTGAACAATCCCAACTCCCTCAGCCTGTTGGGACTATTTTACCACCATCACGAAAGTGAATTCAAGGCTGTGTTTAAAAAGTATGTGAGATCTACCCCCTTCCCTGGCATCTAAATTTATCTTTAAGGAGTAACTTCCAGTTTCTCAACTGTGCAGTGTGTCCTTTCACTGACGGACCAGTGTTTTCTGTAAAGTCACCTTCTCAGTAGCAATACTGTGTTGTACCTCTCTTCTTTGATACCAAGTACAAATATTCATCCCAGAGTAGCTGACAGCAGTATGGATTGAGCTATATATATTGGTGTACTGCATGTAGGCAGTAGGCATTACTGTTGAAGGAAAAATATTTAACTTGAGAGTTTTAGAGTGCCTCTGGGTAGATATGCTCTTCTCCTTTTGCCAGCTGCTTCTGCTATCCTAGAACCTCCCTGCAGGATGGAACAAAACATGTTGTCATGTATAATACAAGAAAAGGTGGGCCCATTGCCACTTGAATCTGTTTCTGCTCTACATTTCTGACTGACTGCTTAATGTGGTTGGAGCTATTGAGAACAGATAAAATGCCATTGCCAATAAGCGACGTACAAATCCTTATATGGCACTCAGACACAGATCTGAAATACTGACCCGTGTGTAATATATGCCATTCCAAAGCATTGTCACATCTCAACAGAGTGTTAATCATGGATGTTAGTTAAGATACTTGATTTATCTATGAGCATACCTCAAAAAGACTTCAAAGTAATACATAGCTAGCAGGCCACATGAAGGAGACACAGTATCTTCAGAGCACTGGGGAATGCAGTCGCTGTGTCATACTTGGCACAAGTAAAGCACACAACTGTAGTGGTGTATATGGAAAGGCAAGAGATGGCTGTGGAACTCTGCAGTGAAGTTAGCCTGAGAATCCTTTAAAAACAAGGCAACAGCCTCTGGGACTCCACTATCTGACAGCGCTTAGGAGGAAAACATCCAGTCAGTGACAAGAAAATAGTTCCACACCTGCTCTCAGAAATGAGGGAGCTGGATTGCCTTTTAATGATACTTTCAGAGCAGATGGAAATTAATTACATTTTTTGAATTGGGTAGATGAAAGACATTGATTTTACAGGTTCATTTTTTAACTGTCCTAAGAAGAGTTCCCAGCTGTGTGTGATGCCATGGCTTAGCTTTTCATGGAGGTCATTACGAGTATGAATGAACGCTTGCTTGCTGGTGTCACAGCAGAGGTGGCAAGAGAAGTGCAACTACGGCTATTTCTAACTAACACCACCTAACCACATGTGCTGGGATTTCTTAAGGACCCAAGTGGCTTCTGAAATTTGGAAGACGTAGATGATGTCAATGTCCTGTTTCCTTGTCCCAGTCTGCCTTGTCCCAATAGGGTCAAGCCAGACTTCCACTTTCCCTGTCATTTGGACTTGACTTTTGAGCTTAAAGAAGCAGCAGTGCAAGGGAGCCAGAGACGTCATTTCTCTTGTTCTTTCACACCACAGTAGTAAAACTTAACATCAAATAATCTTCACAGCAATTGGTGGGAAAATTGATATCAGAGGAGAAGCATCCTGCTTTAGGAATTTAGGGTCTTTGTACTTCATTGTATTAAGAGTTAAAATTTATTTTCTTCTGGTCCCTCATTTCACACACAATATTGTAAGAATGCTGACTTGAGAGGCTGTGGGTGTATTTTCTCCTTTAACCTGGCACTTGCTGCAAAATGATGGCTTGTGAGGCAGTTCTTAGGCAAATTGAAAATAGACCACTTAAGAAAGTGAAAGGTGGGTGGAAAGTATGTTAGGCTGCAGGAATAGGAAGGTATGACAATGTGACATGGCTGGACTTCTTGCAGAAAATAATAGGGAGTCACTTGATTTGCATTTTTATTCAAGAATTGTTCTTACCACATTGCAGAATTTCAGCAGACCTCTTGGAAAAATATGCCCATCTTTGGTGCAGACAAAATAAGATTCCAATGAACATCAGATATGCCTACTTTTTCTCTCTGCCTGTAATGAAAGCTACTTAATCCCAGGATTTGCCCATGTGTAGAAAAAGAGGTGTGGGACAGGCCTTTGCTCCCTCCCACTTGCCCATCTGTAAAAAAGCTAGATATAGGATAATTAGAGTGAGTTTTCTGTCAACAGATGTTGATGAATTTTGCTTTTAAACCCTCAGGGAATGTTTGTGTGAATATTGTATAGACATGAGCTCAATGCTGGGTTAATAGTTGGTTTGAAAAGAGAAAAGTATTCTTTCCAAAATGAAACAAGGGCTCATATTTGTGTTGCTTGTGCAATAACTCCAGATGTTCATTAAGAGTTTAACGCTCTTTGTGTTGGGATTAAACTCCTCAACAGAGGGAGGAAGAAAAATTAGGTTGCTGCAGTCACGCTGAGCAACTTGAGATCATATACCTCAGCAACTTCAGTGACTAGAAAGACTCTGCTGCTCTCTGGTAAAACTCGCAGCTATTTGGGGCTAGCATATTTACTATTTGCAGTGTTTCATTGCACTTCATAGAATCCTTCTAAAAATAATAATTGTGGGAGTTGGAAATCAATCATCGCATCCATGCTCTAAATATTTTTCCAGAAATGCGTGAGGTATGTACAGGATGGAAATTTGGAAGGAATCTATTCCTGTCCTCTGTCTTTAGCTTTAAATTGTGTCTACACATGTGAATGTCAGCCATGTGTTTAATGGTTTGGTTCATGCGTACAGGTGCAGATATTGAGATATTTCCACTTGTTGCATTATGTAGTACTTGAAAGTGGATTAAATACAGTTCTGCATGAGAGTGACCAGCTTCTTGCCTCTGGTAAATCATCAATACCTTTTCCATAGTTTGGTTAAGGCATGGGTTTATCTAGGAAAAAGATCATACCAACGTTTCTACATCCACCTGCAACACTGGATGCTCACTTGTCCTTAAGGCAGCCCTACAAGATCTTTCCAGGAATCATGTTTGAGCAGCTGTGGTGCTGTACAGGTTCAGCAAGTACAGGCTTCTGTCTGCAGACCCACTTCGTGTCCCTCGGGGCAAGATGCCTCCTTGTTGCAGGGTGTGTCCTTATGTTGAAGGAAACAGGGAAAGATCATATCCATTTAGTCAGGAAAATGGCCTAAATGTGGCATGTAAATACAAATAAATCTTAGATTAAACGTTTGCTTTAGTAGTTAGTTCTACTTTGCCTTCACCCAATTTCCAAGTGTTACCATTTATATGGAATTATGGTATTTCTCTGGGTTTTTGGTTTTCTTTAGCCTCTATTGTTGTCTCTTGCGACTCGTTTTTATGCCTCAAGGCCTGACACATACATAATGCTTCTGGCTATCATACCATAAAGTAAAAAGAAGAGCAGTGATATTATCCCCTCATTTTTTAACCCTCAGGCAAACTTTGGTTGCTCTGTATTAGTTTCAGAATGACTCAGCGTTAAAGCATGTAACAAACCCACAAAAAAAAACATGTACGATTTTGTTTTTTGTCTGATTGCTAAAATTTGGTATAGCCTCATTTCTTGTATGGCTTAGTTTTTTCATTATTTTTTATATTTTTTTTAATTCAGCCCTGTAAAAGTTAGGTGCAAGAGCATTAGTTTCTGGAGCATCTGATGGACCTTCTTGTATCAGAGCAACTGATGTTATAAAATGGAAGGATATGTTAAATTATCAGAAGGAGGTCAAGTACTATGGCAAAACTGACAGTTGCATGTGAGATGTACTTTGGTGAGGCTTTGAATGCCGACCCTCATACTATATTATTTCAAAGGGATCAGCTGCTCAGTTCCTTGTGATTGGACCTGAAACTTTGCATGCATTTTGGTGTAAAGTTTGAAACACGTGTGTTTTCCACCATCTGAAAAACCCAAACAGTTTCAGTTCATCATTTACTCTACAGACTCGGTAGTAGGCTGAAGAAAGAGAAAAATGGTAATATGCCAACATGTTATATTTCTACTAATTTGCATGACTCTGTCTCCAATGTAAGGTGTTAACAAGAAGTTAGTACTGTCTCTTTTTTTTTTTCCTTCAATAATGTGCAGTGATGATTATACTCTTTTCAGGACAGAGTGTGGGCCAATGTGGGAAAGAGCTTAAACTGCGTTATTGCCATGGTGGACAGACTGCTTGAAAAAGACAACATCAGCAACAGTAAAGAGGGTGAAAATGACCCTTCAGCAGCAGATTGCAAGGTGTTGCGTGCAGGCGGTAAGGAATTGTTTTTCTTTACTCATTGATAAGAGTAAATAAAAATGGAAAAATTCATGGAAAAATGATATAGAGAAGAATC
Organism: Pedionomus torquatus; assembly: GCA_013398155.1. Classification (NCBI taxonomy): domain Eukaryota; kingdom Metazoa; phylum Chordata; class Aves; order Charadriiformes; family Pedionomidae; genus Pedionomus; species Pedionomus torquatus. The sequence goes on along the minus strand of VZRU01015927.1, from coordinate 139,468 downwards.
AATAGGATCCCTGATGAGAGTGCTGATAGCAAGGTTTTGCACAGTTGAAGCCTTGAATGATAGAAGGCTGTTTATCAAATTACAGCTCCATTGTGTGCTCAAATGGCTTGCCATGCTGAATTTTTTTTTTTGTGCTACAGTGAAAACCCTTTGAAACCACATTTTCCCTTGAAGGCTAATGTAGTTTCATTTGTTTTAGATTTTACTTGAATATAACATTTTGAGAAAAAATGTTGGAGTGTGTTTTACCCCACATAAAACTTGTAAGGAAAGGGGAACATTCTGTTTGTGGTGTTCTTTTCCACTTTTCTAAAGTTATAAACTGATTTTTATTTTCTGATTTGCTGAAATTCATTTTTTCCCTGAATCTATGTCAATACTAAAGGCTATCTGGAGCATCACTCTAATTAGTGATTCAGTAAGATGATGTGGAGAAAACCTTGTCCAGAGCAGGACCATGTCCCCAAATCTGATCTTCTCTTATGGCTACATTCCTTGTAGCTTTCTCTAAGCATAAAGACTTTCTGATGTGCAAGTGTATTGCAACAAATGAATCAGCTCCTTAGTGATAGTGGTGGTACTCCAAATATACGGAAATCAGAACCAAACCTTGTGCACTCTTCAGTTAAAAAACAAAGCACTCCACCCAAAACAACAGAAAACCCACAACCACTTTATTTTATGGAGCTTTGTATAATTTTGATTTGGTTTTCTTTCTTTCTTTTTATTTTAATTGTGTATTTTATCCTGTTCTCCTTTACATGTTCTGTTCCCCGCGCCCCCCCTATTTTAATGATACAATTTTATACTGAGTTCTAGAGATATTTTAACTCATCTGTCATTTCTTACAAAACAAGAATTAAAACTTTTTTCAACTGTATCTCATTTCTGTAGTACAGGAGATTTTCAGGCAACAGATTTTGGTTGTACGGTTAATTTTTAATGCAGCATTTTTACCAGTATGAGAGATGTGCTGGCATCTTGGAATTCTTGCTTCCAGTGCCCCATGTGTTAGAATTGTTTTTTCTATGTATAGCCCAGAGACCAAGAGTATTCCTTATCTGTTTGCTTCTCTGAGTTTCTCTCTACCAGGCAAATACCGCTATAGTGTTAGAGAGCTAGATGATACCATCTTTGTTCTCTGGTGAAAACTTGCAGGTGCAAAGTATCAACACAGTTAGCTATCAACATTTTTCAGACCTTTTTCAGATAAGAAGGTAGAAATACTCAAGAATGAGATAGGTGTAGTTGTCAGCTTGAAAGAATCTTTAGGAAGTGAACACAAGCATACTGATTTTGATTAAAAGAAAGTAATTGAATATTTGTTCTTGTGCCTAACTCCATTTCCTCTTCCCTGGTACTGAGTTTTTGTGTTATTGTAAGCAGAAATCCAGTATGTCTATTAGAAATGTTTTGCAGGTTAAATAGTAGTACGCTTCCACCCAGACTTTCCACAAGTTACTGCAGTGCATTTGTATGTGTATACATAGACACATATGTACTGGTTTTTATCTGTATTCCATAATTACGGAACAAAACTTCAGGTTTCTCCTCCTCTCCCTGATCTGAAAAAGAAGACATGATTTAGGATAATTCTTTTTGGATGCTTTCAGACATGCATAGCAATATGAATGTTTACAGTTTTTTCATTCGCTGTCTTCAACCTCCTGATCTCTGTTATCCTATATAAGCCATGAAGTGGAATTAACCAGTCCATTTGAGTTTTTCATTGTAGTTATGAAAAGTCTGCTGTTGCATTTGATTCAGGCTCATACCCTACACAGCCAAATGAAATATTGGTTAGAGTTTTCAGCCCACAAGGCCAAAAACCCTTAGAAGTTACTTCCTCTTAAATACTATAATAAATAGTCATCAAATAGAATGAAAGGTACTAAGCAATAGTAGCTAAGCAATAGTGATAATTGTAATGGTTAGAAAATTATAGATGTATTTCATTCAGCTGAGGAGTTGTCTTCTAGAGCTGACAGGCCAAAGACACAAAACATATCAAGATATTATGGCACTGGAATAAATTCTTCTGTTTTTCCCTTCATTTCAGGGCCTTCCCTATTTCTCTTGCATCAGTACAAGTGCCCTTTTGTGAGAGCAGTCAGTGCTTCTGCTGAGTTGTGCTGAGTGTTCTGCAACACCCCATAACATGGAAACTGCAGGACAGCGTGTCAGATGGCTTGTTGAGGATGACATAATTTCCTGTTGATGATTCCATGAGAGCATCATGCATTGCCTTTGACAGCTCATAGGAGTTTCAAGGTCATGCAGAAATGGAGGTGGTTTAAACTGGCTTTGTTTTATAGGACTTAATTAAAAGATGGAGCTTTCTAAGAACCATCCAGGTGTGTGCCAAAGCTGGTTGCCTATTGGCTTTTCAAAACAATTGCCTTTGGGACCAGAATTTTTCATGCTTGGCTTCTACATAGGTGTCCTCTTAACATGTTTTTCCTCTGCAAGTTTGATATGAAATCCTGAGAATTCACCATTCAGCACCTACATAGAGGTTGAGATTCTAAGTTTAGTGTGATAGATTCTGCCTCAATTCTGCTCCATGTTATATTTGGGTTCATAACTTTTTCCTAGATATCTATAGGTGTAAACATAGCATGATTTTATATGTTTCTGAAATTACAGAGTTTCATGCTACATACAATTCCAAAACATTAGGTCTGTGAAAAGCTTGCCATACCTTGCAATTACATATTATACCATAATTTGAGCATAACGTGTTCCATTAAAACTGCAAATACCTGGTCACAGATAGATCTTTGAGACTGAAACTCCTTCAATGCTGTGGTTAATCCTAAGAAAAGTTGTTCTGCTGTTTCTAAGAAAAATGGGGAATAACCAGATTTCTGACCAAAACATTGAAAAGTATGCTTTAAAGTATGGAATAAAATGTTTCCTTATATTAGTGAACCTGACTGCTTCAATACAATATATTTTTCGTAGCATATAACAATGAAAAAGATGTCAAAGTATGCACATATAGTAGAAAATTCTGGACAATTAGTAGACAATAATTTGATGGGTTTGAGCAATGGCACATTCCTATAGCTGTAAATGTTGTCATATATTCAGAGGTTCCCAAGATAGGATTTTATTTGCTGCCTCAGAGTTGATGTAGAACCATAGAATGCTTAGAGTTGGAAGGGACCTTGAAGATCATCGAGTTCCAACCCCCCTGCCATGGGCAGGGACACCTCCCAGTAGAACAGGTTGCTCAAAGCCCCATCCAGCCTGGTCTTGAACACTTGCAGGGATGGGGCATCCACAACTTTTGTGGGCAACCTGTTCCAGAGAACACGCTCACAGGAAAGAATTTCTTCCTAATATCTAATCTAAACCTCCCCTCTTCCAATTTGAAATCATTACCCCTTGTCCCATCATGTGACCTTATTCTTTTTTCCCCAACTTGCTTACACTTATTGTACGGAAACTTTGTATTCAGAAATATCATTGACACTTACTTGTACTTACTTTTCCACATGAATTATACCTTTAACCTAACTTCTCATCCAATCTGACCTTTGAGTGTTATATTCTCAATTCTGAATTTGTTATCAGTTACCAAGGTAACATGCTATGGTTTCATCGGTTGTAGGATTATGATTTCTCTACAGGATAAATCAGGAAGAGCAGAAGGATTTTAGAAGAGTGGGAAATTTTTTTTTTTTTTTTAACTCTAGACTAGTTTGCCCTGGAGTACTACTTGACAACATAAAATTCTTTTTATTTTTGCCTTTTCATTTGGGAGTCAGAGTGTGAAAGTGTGTCCTGCAGTATTAGAGGTGCCAGTGAAACACAGCAGTTTGCTCTTACACAGCCCCTGACAGATCTCCATGTTTAGCTGTACCACTAAAAGAGGCTATTGTTTCCATCTGATCCTTGTACCCCACCACCAGAGCTACCACCCAGCCATTCTTCTGCTGACTCTGAGTGAGTACTGCCCAATTTGCTACATAAAAAATCCACCACGTTCTCTCAAACAATATGAATTGGCAGCATGATTGCATCTGGATTTTGCCTAAAGTGAATTATGAAATCATGAAGTATGGTGCTGGGCAGGTGGAGGCCAATGGTGACCTTCAGCATAGGTAGCAAAGAGTGCTGGGGAATGGTGCCATATTTCCTAGCTGGAATGAAGGAAAACTTCTGTTTGTAGCCACATTGCTACAGGATTAATTTTTTATTTTTAATAATCTGATACCTGATGGGGACTGTGTAAAGATGAAACGTTTCTCTGTTTCAGTGACCTAGGGATGGACACTGCATCCTTTCAGTGTGTTCCTCACAATGCTGGTAGAAAGACAAAATAAAACTGTGTTCTGATTTTGTTTCTGTCTTCAGAAGAAGAGCTTTTACTGTAAATTATCATTTAGTCAGAAAGATGAAAAATTCTCCCTTGGTCTGTGTTCGCTTGAGTAGCAGACGTTATTTATTTTGAGGAACCAAAAACACTGCTGAAACTTTTGCTTCCATTCCTTTCCCTCACATTTTTCTTTCCTTTTCTCTTAAGCTTGTCTTTGCATCAGCACTATTTCTGCACTTTTTATTTTTTCCCTCTCACTTTTGTATCGTCCTTCTCTTTTGGATAGGGTCCTTAACTGGGCCATATGTAGCCAAAAAGACAATCTTTTAAACAAGACATCAGAATATTTAATTGCACAACACTTCCTATAGCAAGGTTATCCATTTCTCCTATGTTTTGAGTATATTAGATTTCCTTAGCTTTGTCTGTTACTGCCATCACTGCCTTTTGCTTTTTTCATTGTGTCTATAGCTGCTGAGACTCTTGTATATGTATGATTAGGTGGTTTCTGTTTTCACTATGAATTCATGTGACATTATAGACTATCTCAGATAATTACAACAGAAAAATGAATCCCCAGGAATTCAAAATTGTTCTTCTGGACACTCAAACTGCGCTAAGACTCCTATTATATTAACTGCAGAAATACCAGGATGATTTATGCAGGTTTTTGGTGTTTCTGTGAGAAATGTTGCAGAATTATGAGCATAAAACCTCATCCTTTCTCAAAAAGCTTAGCCCTTATACTAGCATTAAACTGAGCTCCAAGAGCTGGGTGGCAAGATGAAAAAGTAGAAAGCTGACCTTTTTGTGGTACAAAGTTGAATATATAAACTGTCGGGTTTTAAACCTTCCTTAAAAAATAAATTCAGAAGAGCGTTCCTATCCTAAGTGAATAAATTCTGTTTCTTTGGGTTATTTCATGCTTTTTGTGCTAGCTCTTTTTGAGGTGGTTACTACTGTTTTGAGTTGCCTGGTTTGTTTTCCTTGCCTGTTCCCTTATGACAGTTTTTTCTAACGTTCAATTTCTGGCATCAGGACAACTCATTTACATGGTTTGACCTCTATTATTTCAATCCTATCGTGGATTATTTGTGTGTTCAGGTACTAAGGGAATAAGAGATTAGCTACAGTGAAAAGTGAAGTAATGAAGTTCAAGGCCAAGTGCAGGATCCTGCACATGGGTTGGGGCAATCCCAAGCACAAATACAGGCCTGGCAGAGAATGGATTGAGAGCACCCCTGAGGAGAAGGATTTGGGAGTGTTGGCTGAGAAGCTCAAAAAGATCTGGCAATGTGTGCTTGCAGCCCAGGCAGCCAGCCACACCCTGGGCTGTATCAAAAGAAGCATGGCCAGCAGGTCAAGGGATGTGATTCTGCCCTTCTGCTCTGCTCTCATGACACCTCACCTGGAGTATTGTGTCCAGCTTTGGAGTCTTCAACATATGAAGGATATGGACCTGCTGGAGTGAGTCCAGGGGAGATCTGTAAAGATGATCAGAGGGCTGGAGCACCTCTCCTATGAAGGCAGGCTAAGTTGGGGTTGTTCAGCCTGGAGAAGACTCAAGAGACATTATATTGGCCTTTCAGTACCTTAAGGGGGCTATACAAAAGATGGCGAGTGAAGTGATAGGATAATGGGTAGTTGTTTTAAACTGGAAGAGTGGTGAGACACTGGAACAGGTTAACCAGATAAGTTCTGGATGCCCCATCCCTGCAAGTGTTCAAGACCAGACTGGACAGGGCCTTGAGCAGCCTGGCCTAGTGGGGGGTGTCCCCACCTGTGGCAGGGAGGTTTGGAACTCAATGATTCCAACTCTAAGCATTCTGTGATACTAAGTCATGGGTAGCTGCTGTTACATCTATTACCATACATCTGTATGGCCCTCTGTTCCTTTAGAAGTATGACATTATGCTTTCTTCTACTTTTAATTCCATGTTTAGTTTTTAACTTCATGCCATTTACATTTTGAGGTAACTTGAAGCCGTCAAAGATTTCCACTTGATGATGGTGCAGACAGCACTGACACAATTGGCTTTTTTTCTCTGTTGCCAGGGCAAAATGGGATAGAGTGCTATTCCAAAGCCTTAGGGCTTTTCCTGTTTGATTATCAGCATATTTTAATAAGCACTTTGATGGACTTGACTTTGAAAAGAGCAGAAGCTTGCTTTTCTGCCAAACGTCATCAGATTTAACATGCACTTTGACATACTGCAACTTGAATATTAGCATGTAGAAATGACTAGTTGGGTGCTAAGCAGGTCATTTGCCTGTGCAGGTGTGTTGATTAAGAGCACATGGGACATAAGGGCATTTTCCAGCAACCAAAGGGCAAAACCTGTCATAAACTAAACTTCCGCGACTCTCTGATGGCAATGGAAGTGGAGTATTTACTCAGTACTTTTCTGCACTTACTCTTGTGTTACTCTTATACTAAGTGCATAGTGGCAATACTACTTATTTTAATCCCATCCTTCCATTTTCCATTTTAATGTGTTTGGCTTTTATTCCTTGTTTTAGTTTCCTTTTCAACTGCTTACTAGCACAATTTTTTAATTGAATTTCCTTGCTTCATTAGTAGGCTTTGACTCTTTTGTTTGGATGCTAAATATTCCAAACAGAGCAGGCTGCCCTTGTCATTTAGCTGCCTGACATTCATTTTGTAGTCTCCTTGTTGCTTCTGTTCTTGCTCCTGATGTCTTTTTTAAAGTTGTTTACTTAGTTAATTCTTCAGTCTTTTTCAAAGGAATTCCCTCTGTGTTGAGGATGCAAATTTTGCAATTGTAACTTAAAAGGAAATTTTTATAAGTCCTTGAAGTGATTCTACAAAGCTATCATCATTCTCTGTAGGACGAGTGGTCCTGAACCATGGTTGCCCCACTGCATCTTCTTTATAGCAACAACTAATTCTGAGCTGACTGTCAGTTTTCTCAGGAAGGAGGAGTTATAAGACATCTTGCATCGCTCTCCAAACTCTTTTAGGCATGTAAGCAGTACCTTGTAACCAAGCAGTGTCCTTGCATATCAACAATTTTGTGACAAATTAAATCAGGTTAATTTAAACCTGAATTTAGACCAGGATTTTAAAGCTCCCTTTACAAATAGTATTTCTTTGTGAATTCTACTAATATTCCATATTTATCTCTTGCATATAGGAAAATTTTATTTTCCAAATTCTCATGAATTTGTAAGCTTCAAAATACAATGGGTTTTTTGTTTCATAAAATTCAGTTTCACAGTGCTTCTCAGTTTCAGGGAGCAAGTTAAAACCTGTGGTATTTGCTATAAGTGCTTCTGATGGATATTTGGAGCTTTGTGCGCTGATAATGAATGACCCTGTTTTATGCTTTTGCATAAGAGTGTAAATATATACATATACATATATATATACTATATATATATACATACATATATACAATGTATATATATAGAAATATATATGTATTATTTTTTGTATTTGCAACTGGATATCCTGCCTAACAAGTGACAATTGGCAATTTTTTAACAGAAGAAAGACTGAGCAGCTATATAAATATTTTTTTCTAGAGTTGACTTTTCCAAGACCTCAGTCTGGGATACACCTCCTATTTTTATCTTAACACATTAAACTTACTTTAAAATAAAAAGATATGAGAATATATTAGTCCATTAACAAATGTACTGTTTTCAAGAAATAATGCAGTTGCTCTCTTAGATTTGCTAACTAGCTCCACCTTCTGGGTATTTGAACATCCTTACTAATTGTGAACAAGAATTTTAGTGTGAACCAGGGAGTAGGTGATTGTCATGGATAACTCGATCACACAAGAGTATAGTTTTATCTTCTTTCGTCAAGTACAATTCTATTTTGACAGGCTGAGGGAGCTGAGGCTGTTCAACCTGGAGAAGAGAAGATTCCAGGGAGACCTTCTAGCAGCCTTCCAGTATCTGAAGGGAGCCTACAGGAGAGCTGAAGAGGGACTCTTTGTCAGGAAGTGTAGTGATAGGACAAAGGGTAATGGTTTTAAACTGGAAGAGGGGAGATTTAGGTTGGATATGAGGAAGAAATTCTTGCCTGTGAGGGTGGTGAGGCACTGGAACAGGTTGCCCAGAGAAGTTGTGGATGCCCCATCGCTGGAGGTGTTTAAGGCCAGGCTGGATGGGGCTTTGAGCTACCTGGTCTGGTGGGAGGTGTCCCTGCCCGTGGCAGGGGGGGTGGAACTCAATGACCTTTGAGGTCCCTTCCAACTCTAACCATTCTATGATTCTCTTTATATGCTATAAGAAAATAATTTATCTTTTCTCACTCATTTGGGTAGGATTTCCTTCAAACTTACAATTTTTATTGTTTTCTACAAAGCAAAATACATATGTAATAAAAGCTCTCTATTCTTTGGGACGTTAAATTTTTAATGTATTTAGCATGAATGCCCTTTGATGAAAAAATGGCCTTGATAATTTCAAATCTTTGAAGTCCTTCTTAATGCAACTGTTACTGATGAAAATTACTTATGTTAGTTAGTATTCCAAACACGTAGTCTCCCAAGAAGAATCCTTGTGAGAAAATGATCTTGAAGCCATATCTTGAAGATATGTGCAAAATAATTTGGAAAATCATAAGAGAAGGTAGTTATCAATTGTTTACTGCCAGCCTGGAAGATGGCATGAAGTAGAATCCACTTACATTTGTTCTGGGTCCAGTATTATTCAATATTTTCATTACTGACTTGGCTTATGAAATATGGATGATGCTTATAAAATTTGCAGATGCTTAAAGCTGGGAGAGGCTTTAAGCATTGTGGGAGCAGGATTAGAATGGATCTTGATGAAATGGAGCACTGAAATATTAGGATGCAGTTCAGTAAGGACAAGTATGAAGTTATGTTCCTAAAGAAGCAGAAATACACAGTGTGGATTGAATGGTTAACTGGCAGCTCAGTAGAAACAGATCCAAGTGTTATGTGACTTGTGGCCAGTATGTGACCCCCTCTTTTATGGAAAAAAAAAGTGTCAGTAAAGCTCTTCAGCCCTATTTACATAACCTGAAATTGTAATAGCAGGTTCACAAAGTGTGACTAGTTCTAGAAATTCAGCTTTTTCTCTCCTGCCCTGGCTGTCAGAAGATGCTTGGCTATGACTGTATCCAGCTTTGCTTTCCCATGAAAGTAGAACAGATGTCTATTATATGTACCTTGATGTCTACTTTAAAGTGGCCAGGTCTGATCTTTTTCATTATTTGCTCAAGTTAGCAGCAGACAATGAACTCTGTTCTTATCACACGCAGTCCTGTTCACTGCTTCAGTATGCATTACATCTTTTGATCTTATTCTACTGCAGTTGCTTTCCTTGGCATTTTTTTATTGATTAATATAATAAATTACTACAATTTAAGACTCAAAAGGGGAGTTTAGATTGTCTGGTGTGTCTAGTCTGACTTCTAGTATGTCACACTTTGTTGTGTACCTCATTTCTAAATTTGTCTCGCAGCAGCCTCTCACCTTTGGTTGTTCTTCTGCTTTTATTCCCTAGAATAAGCATTCCTGCTAGTAGTACCAGTTATTTTCTCCTCATGAAGAAGGGGAAGCAAGTTGCTGCTCCGCTGCTCCTCCTTATTCATAGGCTTAAGGAGATTAAACTCTGAATCTTGGTACTTCTCTTCTTGATACCTCTCTCCCATTTTTTTTCAGCAGTCTCTTTAAAATGTGTGTACCAGACCTCAGCCCGCAGTGTATCAGTACTCTCTTAGTCAATAGCATGTATAAACACACCTCTTTTTTGCTGGAACACGAAACTGAGGACGGCTTATGTTCTGTGTTGTTCACAATGGCTCTAACTTTGTAACTGCCATTTTCCAGGGAACAGTTCTTCAATCCGTATAACTCACACTTAAATATGTATGACTGTGCTAAAACACATACCATCCAACCACAAAGATGTTATTTGCAAAAGAACCCAAATTGTTCCCTGTGACTGCTCTGTCCTCCTCTCTATTTCCTCTTTCCTGTGCCTTTTTTTTCTTTTTTTTTCTTTTTGCAGTTTCTGCTGGCTTTCAAAGTTCTCTCCAGTTGTCTTGGCTACAGTTTTATTCATTTACATATTTATCTGGAGTATAGCCAAATTGACTTTAAAACAGGCAGCTATGACTTCCTGACTAACGAACTTCAGTACTAACAACTCTTTCATTGGCCTGACTCAGAATGTTACCTGAAACAGCATGCTGTTATCTCCCACCTAATTATAATTTAAATTGAACAGATTTTAATTATTATTGATTCTTAATTGCACTAATCTACAGAAAATATGAGTTAGTGATGTTAGTGATATTAGGTTGGTTACACTCCCTGTTTTTGCATGGATTCTTCTGGAGAGTTGATTTCCCTTTCATTTCAAACTATAACAATGAGACCAAGATGTAGATTCTGAAGGAGGATGAGGTTTTTTTAGTTATTAGTTGCTCAGCTTGGGAGGGGTGGGCAAAACCATATGCAACTACAATGAGGGTTTCATTTTATTAAATCCTGAAAAATTCAGGAACAGCTTGTGTAACTGGGCAAGTTTGAGTAAGCTGTTCTGATATTCCTCCATTCCTAGTGATCACTTCACGTCATTTGTTATGTATGAAGGAACAAGCATTTCTCATTTTTCAAGCATTTCTCTAGGTTTTTTCTGATATTGCTAGCATGTATTTTAACAGAGCAAAACATTACAAAATAGTTCTAAATCTCCTTGCTCAAAGTAGCTAAAAAATAATGAGTTCAATATCTCTAAATATTTGAAGAGAACAATACAGAGAGAAGCTAGAAAGAAAAAGGAAAGTGACCTGAAGGTTAGTATTTTTCCAGCCTATACATTAAAAATATCCTTCCAGATATCTACTACTACTTTTTTTCCTTTCCAGAACCCACTTTTTCTAAAATATAGGCTCTTCCCCCCACCTTTTTTTTTTTTTTTTTAAATGGTACTTAATTTGTTTAAAATAGCTAGTTGTTAATGCTGGAAAGAACAGGAGATCTGCACCTCCACTGTATTTATCTTGTGCTAATTGAGTTTTCACATGTATCTCTGTATGCTCTGTTTATGGCACTTTTATGCAACTTGTATAGAGAAGCTAGGCCTTGGGATATGGCTGGATTCAGGCTAAGGATTTAGCCCCAGCCTCGATGGTAAGCTCGAGTCCTACCTCTAAGCATTTTCTCCAGTGGCTTTTGCTGTACCACAAGGGTTAGGATAGAGCTGCAATGTCATTTTTAATCGTAGGATGATCTACGCAGCCACTGCAGCCCTTTTTTCCCTTCTGAAAAGAATTGTCACGGCAAGTTTTCCATTTTTGAACGGATGATCTGTCTTGTTCTAGGTGACTGGTATGAACAGCTTTACCCCCTGGTGATTACGCTGAAGGACTGCATGGGAGAGGTGGTGACCAGGGCGAAGCAGTCGATGGCATTTGTTCTGCTCCAGGAACTTGCCTGTGGTTTGCCACAATGTTTGATGCTGACCCTAAGAAGAGATATCGTCTTCAGTCAAGCAGTAGGTGGTTTTGTGTCACTTACCTCCTATTGTTGCTATAATTAAATATACTATTAATGCCAGTGTTTGTGGTTTTCTTTTTGTTTGTTTGTTTGTATGTGTTTATTTTTTTCATTTTCCAATTTAACAGAACTTTTTCCTATATTTTTCATTACATCCACTTATATATTTCGTAATGTAATAGAGAAATTAATAGTACATGGAAATCCATAGGAACTGTATTGAGTCAGTGAAATAGGTCTGCAAAAGACTGAAAAAGTTTATGTAATCTCCCTTTTGCACAAAGAAATTTTGCACAAAAATTTGCACACAAAAAAAAAGTACTGTTTTTAGTCTTCCTAGATTATATGCCAGTATCCTCACCCATAGGTGAAATTCTCAAATCTAGCCTTATATATTCCTTGCTGCTATTCAAGCAAGGTTTTTTTTTTTCTCCTGGTCACCCTGGAAGTGAGGAACAGATTATTTGTTTTCCATTTGTAGAGTATTTTATATCTTTGAAGACTATTAGCATGTCTCTCCTCAGACTTGTCATCTTTTGGTAAATAACTGAAATAGTTTTGATCTTCTGCAGACTGTGTTTTCCAGATAGATTTTTCTCTAAATGATTCATCTGATTTTCTCCCTAAAGTTGTATGTTTTTCCTAACATAATTAAGAGGTTAGGATGCAACCACCATGGAGATTCAGTGGCATTAGGTGCCGAACTGGTTTCAAATCCATCATAATTCACAGCCTTATGTGTTCACAGCTTGCCAACAGGGGTTCTGGTCTCGCTTACGTGAGTGTACATAACACACAAATCCCACAAAACAAACGAAGCTTATCTAATGTAAACTAAGGGAATATTTCACTGCTTTTTACACCAAAATAATGCCTCAGTAACACTGATATGAATTTATGTATGTAGTCACTAAACAGAAATATCTATGCTGTTTTCTCAAATATCTAAATATTACTTGTGTTGTAAAAATGATAGCATTTTTCAGTATGTTGTAGCTGTACATCTGTTAATTTCATATTTTTTCATTGTCTTTCTAGCTTGCTGGATTGGTCTGTGGGTTTATAATCAAATTGCACACAGGTTTACATGATCAAGGATTTTTACAACAGCTTCATACTGTTGGGTTGCTTGTGCAATATGAAGGACTCCTTAGTACGTATAGTAAGTATTTTTCTTGAACAATGTTCCTTATGCATCCAGACAAGAAGTTTACCCAGGAGGTTCTTATTTTAACCTCTGTTATACTTCCAGTAATTTGGCTTACTGAATTGACAAATATTATCCTTAGGAAACAGTTGGCTTCCATATGATAGCACATTTGAAGTCCTTAATATTGTGCTGTGGAATCTGCATTGAAAATTACTCAGATATTTTATTCTTAATTCCTTTGAGAACACTAGTTGCTAATTATTCCAGGCAGAATGCTGAACTACATTGTCTTCAATAAAGGAGACTCCTTTCTCAGTGCGGGTGGTGGAACTTTTTGTTTTAATAAAAACTGTCTCCATTTGTATAGGTGTTTGGCTTGACCCAAAATAGCAGTTTTATAAAGCTAACCCAAACAGCAGATTTAAACAGTTACTGATTCTATCAGCCTTTGCCCTGACTGTCTTGGTATTGGTGATGTGAAGGTAACTTGAAAGCTGTTTAATTCCTGATTTGTTACAGATGACATCATTTGATAGGTATTAAAAAGGAAGTTTGGAGGGCAAAACTGCTGTATGTTTCCAAATGCTTTGAATTACGTGTGTTTGAATCCTTCCTCAAATTAGAGATTTTGACCAAAGTAGAGGGATTTAGCATTTGTGCAGGTCTTTAATGCACCTGCAATTGCAGATGCACAGGCCATTGCAGATCCTCACTTGGAGATTGCTGCCTGGTTCCCTTTTGCATGCTACTCGTTATTCTCAAAACCTTTATCCTCTATCAGCAGGACACTCTTTAAAAACACTTTCAGAATAGGCAAAAATGGCTTTTCCAAGGTTGTTCTATGCACATATAAAGCAGGCTGATTTTCAGAGGTGCTTAATACTCATAGTTAACATTTCGGCCACAGAGAATTGTCAGCAGTTCTAAAAAAGTTCTAAAAATCAGTCTGCTTTTATGTAGGTTATTTTAATGTGGATTTAGGGCTGTGATTTTTAGATGTACAGACTGGAAGATATAATCCCCATATTGCTTTACTATAACCTATTCAGTGACTGATCTTGTCTGCTCTGCTAATAACCTCTGTAATCTTTTCATATAGGTGAAGAAGCGGGCATGCTAGAAGATATGGCTGTGGGAATTTCAGATTTGCAGAAAGTAATGTTTAAAGTCATTGAAGCCAAATCAGAAGATTTTTTGCCTATTATAACAGGAAGGCGGTAAGAACTTTGTTTCCTGGAGCCCATGGCATGTAGTTTTAATCTGTAGCACATGAAAACCCAGATAACACGTTTCTTGTTGCTGAATTCTATTGTATGTAAAGTGCAATAGTTTTAATTTTCATGAGGTGAATAGAGATGTAATGAGGTAGTAGGGATTTCTAGAGCTAGTATTAATATGGACTCTGGGTTACTTCTCTGATGAAAAGCTAAAAGCTCGAATTGTTAATACAAATTGATCAAAACATGAGTTGTGGGAAGTTTCTGTTTTATTTTTCATATATAGATACTGAATCAAAAAGAAGTGACAAGATCAATATTTACAAAAACAGCTAGCTGAAGAAACCTTGGTTTTGAGGTGTCCAGAACTTGTATTTCAGTGTGACAAATGCAATTACATTTCTAAGAGTTAGGCCTTGATTGTCTTAAGATGGAAACTGAAAAACTCAGATGCCAAAACTTAGTGGTCACTTCTGAAAAATATAGCCTGAGTTGCTGAAAATCACACAGAACAAATTAAATTGCCGAAATCTTTGCAGAAAGCCTCTAATATATTACACATAAACACTGTGGAATATCAGGACATAAACTGAAATACTTATAAATTGTGGCTATAAGAGGGTTAACAAGGTTGTTAGACAGGAGGAATGGGTTTTTTGTCTTCATTATTCTTCCAGTCTGAAGCTCCAAATGTTTTTACTTTTGCAGAAATCACTTCCTTAATAGTATCATTGTTTGTAAGATGATTGTAAATTAAATTCAGCTAGAAGCGGCGACTTTTGGAACAGATATGTTTCCTCTGAAGGGGACTTTCACCACTGATTTACTTAATTATTCTGGATGATTCGCTCTCATCCTATGGGCCTTCTGAGAAAGCATTGAAATAAATAGCAGGAAGGCCAGAGTATTATAGGCAACACATTGGGAATAATTAAGAGTAATTACGGTGTGTAGATAAAACAGAGGAAATACATCCTTTGTAAATCACAGCAGTCAAAAATCTTGAAAAATCCAGCAGCTACGTTTACTGGCTTGCTGCCATTACTGTGGTACACTGAACTGTCACACTAGGACGTCCTGGGTTTGAAAGAGACTCGAGCTTTAAGCTGCCTCAGGCATTCTGGATTGATGGAGTAGTCAGTCTTTAGGAAGAAGAGTTACTGCCTGTGATTGCTGTACTGTACTTACTGGCAGGAATTCTCTGGGTGGAACTGGTATCAGACAAAAAAAATAAAAATCTTGAAGGACTGTCATTCCTATTAGAGCTATGATGAGACGGGTTCTATCAAACAGCATTGGAAGTCAACCATAAAAAGAGAAGACAGTGGAAAACATAGTTATTTACTAATTAATGTTTGAAAACCCCACAATTTTTAGATAATTTTTATTTTTATAAGTGTGGCTTGATAAAATAAGATTAAAAGATTGTAGAGAGGCAAGACAGAAAATTAAGCTACAAATTCATACTCCTGTGTCACTGTTTCTCAGGAAGTGCTTAAAACTGAGATTCTATGTACAGAAACAAATCAGTCCAAAGAGCATGGCATTGGCATGCAGTCTTATGCAGCCTTATTTTACTGAAATCACATACATTCAAATCTTTAATGCCTAAATGTATACAATTTTTTCTGAAAGAGGCAATTATTTGCTCTCATAAACTTGCTGAATTTGCCCACTCTGTTTCCCTGAGAGATCATTCAATGTTAAAAATTATATGCTGATTTTTCCTTCTCATTGAGAAATATAAGAGTCACCTTACCTATCTGATGTCAAAGTCACCTGGTATCTCTGCACTGAGTCTAACCACAAGAGAGAAACTACATGGTGATAAAACTTACCGCTGTATTATTGTAGGAGCATAGGACCTATAAGATACTTGGTAAATTGTCAAACCAGTCCTCTACATTTCATTACTTTGCATTCTTTTTTTTTCTCATTATTGTTTTTTTTTAAACGCCACCTGACTTAGAGTACCATTCATAGACTCTCTAAGCAGGTCTCTGTCAGAGCTTGGTAGCCTTTACCTTACATGATCAGAAGTGGGTTGTTTTCATTGTGCAATTAGTTACAGATTTTTAAAAGTTACCAAGGATTCTCTCTGAGACTTCAAAAACTGTTTTGGAAAAAAAAAAAAAAAAAAAAAAAAAAAAAGAGGATGAGGGGAAGCTCTTGAATGGTACTGATGTCAATTTATAATACCTGAAGGTCAGCTTTTCTCAGTGTTCTTCCACAAAGAGAAAGTTTGTAGTGATTCATAATGAAATGTAGCAATGTGGCATTTTGGTTCAGTAGCATACGCTCTTTGAATTAGACTAAACCAACATTTCTTCTCAACATCATAAAAGCACTCCATCACAGAAAAATGTTCTGGTTGCGCTTGACAGTGGCTGGGGGTACTCGCAGGCTGAGAATTAATGGATCTGTGCAAAGATCATTTGCACAGAGCTTTTTTACTGTATTCCTTGCTAACTCTCTATTTCCTTCAAATGGGTAAATTTAGAAAAACACAAACCAAATAGACTTATGGGGAGTAGAGCCTCCCCCCTCCCAACTGAGACATGTATCCTCCATTCAAAACTGATAACGCTCCTCAGTAGGGAGCATCTGACATTTGCTCAAAGATTACACACTGGTTCTAGCCAGTACCAAAGCATCTGCTGTTGAATATAACTACATTTCAGTCATGAGTCTGTACTGGATCCACTTTCTCAGACGTACGGCCAGGAGAGGAGTTGAAACATGACCAGCAGCTCTTCTAAGCTGAAGCTGTTTATCCAAACACCAGTTCTGAGACTGCTGCAGAAACTGTTCCTTTTCTTCAAGGTTTTCTGCCTTTCCCCCCACCCCACACCACATTCTATATGTGGGTAATCTAGGCCATATTTAAATTCTATTCAAATAAGGCTTAGAGGGACTTCATGATAGCTTATTTTAATAGGTGCAAACAGTTTTTCCATCGTAAGTTTACGTGCAGAAGTTGTACAGCATTTCAGCTTTTTGGCTTCCTAGGCCTGGTTTCTGTAGGTATGGTATTAGAACCTCCTTCCTTCCTCTTGCTGTAATACTTTTCCTTCTTGGTGGTAAACCAGACACCGGAGAGAAGATTTCAGCCCTCATTATCATCTGGCACTCTTTGAATGATTAAAATGCCAAATCCTGGGGAGAAATGGATTTGCTTCTAGTCAGTTCTCTCTCTTTTTTTATTTGTTATTTTTTATTAGACCGACTTGCTCTAGTAACAGAGAGAAAGCTAATAAAAACTAAGTTAACAGCATGCTATTGAGTCTGCTGTGGGGTCAGACATCAATCCTCAGACAGGTGAAATTCAGTTTGAGGGTTCTGCCTGATCAGAATTTCGACTGACAGCCAAAGTAACATGTTTTTCATAAAGTCAGACCAAACACAAACATAAAACCAGAACAGCTATATACCATATCCCTTCTCCTAAAATAGAATTCATGTTTGTGTAATGAGCCTTCAATTATTATCTTCAGAGTCAGTTTTGTTATTGGTGATGCTTTCTGTCCCCAGGAAGAAAATCCAGTCACTGAAGAAAATGGGAATTTTGCTTTGGGCTTTAGTGAAAGGGTTTTGCTCATATTGTATTAAGAGTGGATACAGAATCAAGTTGGGACTTCTGAAATGAAGTTGTTTCTGTAACTCAGCAGGATACGTTTTAAGAGTTGAGGTGTCCTTATTGATACTTTTGAAGCAGAAGACTTTTTTTTACTACTTTCATCTCTGCTTCTATTTTCACTTCAGAAAAAAAGTCACTGTCAAGAGTATATGATTATATATACCTGCCTTTTCCCATATAGCTTGGTTATGTTCTTAAAACAAGCAAGCTGAATAGTCACATTTTATGGTTCAGTACAATTAAGAGGAAAAAGTGGGAACTGATTTATAAGTCTACATGTTCTCTGTAATTTTGAAAGGCTGTAATTTTGAGCAGAGCAATCAATACTCCCATCTTTACTCTTTTTTTATTTTTCATAGTGAACATTATGTTATTGAGGTCCAGCTTCCAGCAAAGATGTTTGAGTTGCTGCCACAAGAGATTAAAGAAGGAAAGCTACTTCGCATGTATCCAGTACTCTTTAATGTTGGAATCAATGAACAGCAAACACTTGCAGAGAGGTAAGAAAAAATTGTGTTTCATTTTCTCTCCAAGTATACTGTGCTGGTACAGGATATCTCTTGGGATTGAAAACAAATCTGTTGGTTTCGTGTTTTTTTTTAATTTTTTTTTACTTCTCTTGCACCATCTCACATTGACATGATGTGTATTTTAAAACATATTAAAAGAAATGAGCACAAGGTGTGAAGTGATGCAAAATAATGGAAAAATTTCTAGTGAAGATACGTCCATGTGCAGGACTTCATTTCACGCAGTTTCTAAAATTATATAACTTATTCTTGATGCCATAAGGAAGGGAAAAGTGATGTTATGAGAGGAGTGACATGGTCAAAGTGGTAGTGTACAAAACCAACAAAACTAGTCATTACAATTGTGACTAGGAAAAATCAGAGAAAAGCAGTATGTGGTAATCAAGAACCAATTTTGTGAGAGCTCCCATGGGTGGGGTAGGCAGGAAGGAATCTGTTACGAATATCCTGAAGAAGAAAGATTTGACAAGATTTAGAAATAACCTGTGTACATGGGGACTTGTAGCGGAGTCAGTGTGAAAAGATGGCTGGCTTGCAGGTGGAGTGGCTGGAAGAATGGCATTGCTCACAGTAGTGATTTAAAACTGCACAATGCAAGCCCTGGCTGAAAAATTAATATAGGTATATCTATAAATATAGGTAGATGTTGATAGCTGTATCTATCCAGCGAATCAAGTCAGATTATTCCATGCAGAAACATTTTGGCCACATGCACTAACTGATGTAAACATTAGACTTACTTAAAAATATTGCTTAACACCTAAAACTGCACATTTGTCTTTGAGGTTGGAAACACTGTGTTTTGGTAAAAGATTTTATTTATTTATTTATTTTGTGGAAAAATTAATGTAAAAATAGAAACAAGGCTTTGTGATAAATTTCTAGAAAAACGTTACTTTATTAGATGCAAGCATCGCTTCTTTCAATAAAGCACAATTGAGAATATATCTCATGTGACGGTGAGTCTTTTCCCTCTTTGGTCCTTTTAAATATTCCCTTCTGCATGAGCTAGCAGTACCTTTAGTATCTTTTGATTTATGTCTCCTTTTGTCTACCTGAATTTCTTACTCAACCCCTGTTCATGCCTTACTTTTTGTATTCCTCCATTTCCTTTTCTGTCTTTGCCTTGTAACATACTCCTGAGCCACTGAGGTCTGTGTGCTGCAGCAAGCTGAAATGCAGACAGCTGAAGTCAGGTAGCCTGTGGGTCACAAGTCTGTGAAGCTTAATGGTGAAATCACTGCTCAACAGCAGAGAAATTGTTCTGTCGTTAGTTTGAGATACAAGAAATCAAGATAACTAACAGCACAGGAGCGGTGAAGGGCAGAAAGGGTCAAGAGAAGTAATCAATTTATAGCAAATATTCTCAGACCAGAGCAGAAATTAGTTCTTCAGAAGGCTTTCCGCCTGACATTTGCTTCTCTTCCATCTTGTGTAGCTTCAGTATTGTCCAGTTCTGGTAGAAATTAATATACCTAAGCAGCAACAGCACTAAAAAAAAATGTAGGAGTTGGTGTTCTCTGCCTGTGGTACCATTTGAAATTCCCACAAAGATGATGAAAACAAATATCAGAGAATAAGGCAAATAAAGTCAGATAAATTTATATTCTTAAGCAGTCATGTTTTACTGAAATCATATACATTCAAATCTTTAATGCCTTAATGTATACAATTTATTTGGAAAGAGATGATGATTTATTATTTACTCTCTTAAACTAAGCTCTCTAAAATATTTAGGCTTTGTGAAGGGAAAAAGAATGTGTGCTTTATTGAATGTTTGTTTATAAATGGATTACTTTGTCCATAAGTTTTTTGAGAATTACCCGTGAGTTATGACCTTCTTCCCAAATGCGAGTTCCAAAGCATGTGAAAGATCAGCTACAGTACATCTGAAGAACCCTGGGTATGTTCAACATGAGAAAAAAAAAAAAAAAGATATTTCTTTATGAAAAAAAATAATTATAAAGGATAATATAGCTCTGTTGGTTTGGGATTTTTTTTGTCATCATTTTACTATTCTTTTTTATAGGTTTGGAGACACTACGTTGCAGGAAAACATTAACCAGGAAAACTTAGAACTTCTAAAAGAATATTACAAGTTGTTTACAGAAAAAATGCCTTCTGATTGTGAGTACAAAATAATGCAATAGCCGAATGGCTTTGAAGAGGTTTGGTAGGTGAAAGATAGTAATGTTAGCATGATGTTAGTGTGCAGCTTTTAGATTTAGGCCTTGACGCCTTAACTTGTTCCATAAAGTTAAACACTTTGTGCCCGTATCCATCCCTGCTGAAGTCAGCGGGGATTGCAGGCCCAAGGCCACAGCAGAAACTACAGAGAGAGTGAAACGGAGTAATGATTAGCTAAACAGCTCTTGTAAATTATTAATATAATATGCTTTTTAATCTTTCAAGTAGAGGACAGTCTGTACCTACTATGTTTGTGCAGAAATACTCAATGGGAATTTTCATCAGTTTCAGTCATTCCGTTCTTATTTTGAATATGTATTAAGGTATGGCAAACCACTGAGAAGTCTGCAGATGCCAGTACAAGCAATGAGCCACATCATAATGTCACAGATATTAATAAGATACTTCCATTTGAATAGACCCTATCTTCCAATTCTATAGAAATTGGATATCATAAACATTACCATTCTGTTACTTTGATCGTTGAAAGCAAACACTGAAAAGACCATTTGAATTAAAGTAGTCTTAATGCTAAAACTATATTCCCAAGTGTTGCAGATTTTACAGCCTGATTTTGAATAGCTTGGATTTAGGTCTCTGCTCCTTTACTTGAGTAAGGGGGGGATCGAATCTTTTGAATCTAAAGATCTGTCATCCTACAGGACGTGTGTAACTTCTCATGGTGAATACTGCTGGTTAGAATCCCATGCAGAGCTTCTGTTCTCTTACGGAACACCTTGTATTGATTACTTTTTTATATTATCCATTACATGTGTGTACTTGTAGTTATATCTATTGTGTTGCTCTCTATATGCATGTGTTTATCTTTTATATCAGGATATTTGTTAATAATTTTGACAGAACTGAAAGCTCTGTTCACTTCTGTCTAGCTCTGTTCTAAATGGTGGGCTGTATGCCCATCCATCCACCCACATCTGTAGCATTTCTAGGATTTCTACAGAGAAACTCATACAAGAAGTTAGTAATTAAGGGACTCCTGCCAAGAAAGCATCCTGAAAAACTAACCTCATCTGGGTTTAGGTCCAAGATAGATCTGCTACCTCATAAATGGATCCAGTAATATATAAACAAAAATTTACATGCAGATAGTATTGGCTACTTTTCATTAACAGCAACTAACCTCGTACTGTCTTTCTGCAGAAGATATTAGTAACCCACACAGTCTTCCTGGACTTCTTCCAGACTGTGCAGGATTTTGAGAACTACACTTGTTTAATTCATCACATCTCTTCTGGTTATTATTACCTTGATTTTCTCTGCCTCTAAGATCTGTTCTTTGTCCCAAATTTTTGCAGAACACAAAAGCACCTTGTGCTTCCATTGCCCTTCCCAGTAGCTCCCTGCCATTTTACAGAATCACTATTTTGGCTTTGAGGAATGTGCTTTTTAAACCGGCTCCCTGGAAAAACAGAGAAGCTCTCCAAATTGTTCGGCTGGGGGAGAACTTCGGTCCCTCCCCCTCTCCCCCACCTCTGTGCTCAAGTTCTTAGGAAGATAAATCTCCATCCAAGCTGGCAGCAGCCCTGGTGTTGCAGCCAAGCAAGAGCCATTCAGTATAGACAGGTACTGGTGGTTTTGTCACACCTTTCCAGATTGTATCCTTTAGTGCCAAATCTGTGCTACAAAATCAATGCAGAACCCAGTTCACAAAGGTGGTAGTTACAAATAGTGCTCTTAAAGCCAGACAGAATTTGAGGAGTCACATGGCCAGGTTATTGCATTCACAACACTTAGGCAGCCTTACTTGCCTGCTGCTTCATTTGTGTATTCTATTTCAAATAATTAAATTTTACACTCCTATAAAGGTATTGCCACCTTCACAACTAGTTTTTGTCTCATCTCTGTAATTCCCAATGCCAACATACAAAAATGTATGGTTGTTTTTTAGTTAGTACATAGTTACTTGAAAAGAACAGCTTACAACTCATTTTCAGCAACTGAAAGCATAAAACCAGAGAAACCTACGTTGTGAGTGATATTTGATGTTGTTGGTTTAATACCTGATGCCCACAGCAAATCAGTGCTGCAAAGTATTGTCCCATGTGAGAACAGAGATGCATGCAAGGTTTAGAAACCCTGCAAGCAAATAGATTTTCTTCCACAGCATCATAGTACGTGCATTTTCAATGTAAAGTCTATGATTCTTGTTTGTACTTCTAGGCGTTTCCCCCTTATAATCTATGAGAACGATTTGATGGTTTATTACTACACTGTGACATGAGGAATTTAAGCAATCGATCCCAGCCAATCATGATGCAGATCAATTGCCCATATTATAAATTAGGAGAATCTTGCTTTACCTATGATAAAGTCATCTCTAAGAGATGATGCTGTGAACCAAAGGAACGTTTGCCTAATGATACGTTCATGTATTCTGGAAGCATCTTTTTAGAGTGCTCATCATATGCTATGTGTTTTAGAGAAACAGATGCAGGATAATAGTTTAGCAGGCTGTGATGTATTTTTATATGCTCTGCATCATCCCATTGTATGATCAGGAATTATAGTACATGAGTAAAACAATCTTCCTTGAGATCATTAAAAAATTACATTGAATCTACTTTTTCCTGCATTTTTTTTTTCTTTTTGGCAGCACCATAAGGATAAGGCAACTTGGACATTTTTAAAATAGTACTTTTTGAGTATATCTAAATTACTTCTTATTATGAATGATGGGTAAGGGAATTTACAGAATTCATTAGAGATAAAAGGTGAAAGTCCATTGATAAGAGGGATCATTCCACCTGTGATCAGCTTAGGAGAATGGATTTTGCCCTGCATTGGTAGTTTCCTCAGTTTTGCTCTTCAAATTGCATATAAATCTTAGATCTGGGGCTTGTGTCATGGTTGTTTTTTTCCCATTGGATGGAACACCCTACTTTTTGTTGGGGAAAAAAAAAAAAGTATAAATTTAGCAATTTGGTTTAACTTCGTTTCAACTGGTTCTGAGCCTTTCTTTGATGATAACTATTAATAAATTTCTTTCTATTTCACTACTATAAGAAGAAATAGTTTTCAAAACTATTTGGATTTCAAAACTAATGAAGATACTTTCAAAAGTAAAGAAGATAAATGTAACGTTACAACATAACCCTCCTATAAATATACATAAAGCAGAAAAGAAAATTGCCTGTTTTCAATTCCTTCTAGACATCTATGATTGATAAAACTTCAGCTCAGCTGCCATACCCAGGGCAAGTAGGTAAAATTTTGGGTTTGACATAAACCTNCATCCTGTTATGTCAGGAATTAAAACATCTTTTTAAAACAAAAATTAGATGCTCCATTTTGAAAACAAAAGCTAAATATTTTGACTTAAAATATAATTAAAAAGTCACCCATCAAAGCAGGTTTTAATGCACTCAGTTATTTCTCTGCTCATTTCCACTGAATGTCTATAATGGTCAATGAACAGGACTATAACAGAGATTTGAATGTTTTCACCATCCACCACTTATCCACATAAGNTTTGAATGTTTTCACCATCCATCTATAAGATAAAAATTGAAGACACTTTAATTTTCCATGATGAAGATCCTAGGGAGGAAACCCAATACTTAAAAAGAAATGAGGTTTACTTATTCCCTAAATATTTAGCAAATGCTTTTCATCCCATGGCTGAAATAAGGCTGTAAATAACATATCTATTCTTTATCTGTCAGCATAAACCTATCATCAGCCTTACCATAATGAGCAATCTTATCATCCTTTTTTTCCAGGTCTACCACATTTTCAAGAACAAAATGATTTAAAGGGACTGCTAGAAAATCTCCATCAAAACATCCAGGCCAAAAAGAGAAAGAATGTAGAAATCATGTGGCTGGCTGCAACGGTAAGCTGTCTTTCAAATGTTCACATGATGAACTAATTTTCACATGCCTGCTCATTTTCTAAGTGTAATGGATTTTAAGGATATGATTGGAAAACTCAATGATTGAAGTAGATAGATATGCCGAAATAGCTCTCTAACATTTTGATTTTGATGGTGTCTCATTCAATTTATTAATATATCTTCCTACACTTAGATTACAGATATTTTCCTTTTTTTTTTTTTCCTTCCTCTCTTTTGTAACTGGTAGAACTGGCTAGAATTCAACAAGGCATGATCTTGGTCACTTTTCCCCCCTGCATTCTCCAGGCCCTTTTCTGCAGAACTTCTCCGAGCTGGGCAGTCCGTGCTGTTGCTTGGGGTTGTCTTGTCTGAGATGCAGGATTATTCATTTATCTCAGTGAGTTCTGTAACAGAGGTTTGCTTTTTGTTTGGGGCATACTTCTCCTTAAGCTGAGTATGGTCTTAGGCAAAGGAATCCCTTCATCCCTAATATGGGCAGAATCAATTCCTAGGACAATCACGCATAGCTGTAAATATATTGTCTCATATGAGAGAGAGAATACTGTATTCAGCTAACCTTTTTTTGCTACTGTTGTTTAAAATCATATCCATTCTTTGATAATATAAAATGTGATCATTCAAAATATCTTCCTTTCATTGTTTAGTGTCCATAAGCTTTGAGGTGTGATGCAGAACATGATTACTTGCTCTAGCTTTTGTTTAGTATTGCTGCACTCAGCTTTTGATTTTCTGTAATTAAGGTACTTATGTTTTATAAGTATGTGTTTAATTGTAGCAGTATAACTTTCAGTCAATCACATTTTATGGGTTTTTTTCACCAGTGTCACCATGGCAGCCAATCTATGGCTACTAATAGCAACACAAAATAAGCTGGGTATGCAAAGAGCAGATGTTCAGACACAGGGAGAACACAAAGAGAACATGTTTATTAAACAATCAATAATACTGATTTTGTTTTATTCACATAATTCCTTTTTGTTTCCCAGTTCTGTGGGGTTTGCACATACATGTTAAAATACAAGAAAAAAGAAAAAAAGCCCCAATGCAACAAAACACCCCTTAGATATTTATGAAGAGCTCAAGCTTTTCAGGAATATGAAATTCAACTGGGTAATTGTCTTAGATTTAGAAAAGTAACTTTGATGCCTCTGCCCATTTATACAAGCAGAGACATGAGTCTTTGGCATCTACTGAAATTGAAGCAAGACCTTGTGTTTTGGGGAAATTTCAAATGCATATACCCTTCAAGGCAAATAAATATCTCATATAAAACATTAATAAAATCTTCCATGACTTTTCATTAACACCGGGAACAAGACAATATTAACTATGTCTTTGTATTAATAACACTGCTGTAATTTTTTTTATATTGCTAATAACATTTTTGCCTTGTGGTTAATAAATAATATCACATGCTGTTGCAGTATGAATCTGTTGTGAGTAAAAATATAAGCTTTTCTTGAAATACCAGTTCTGGAATTACTATGAAACATTTCTTTTTAAAGAAATAGAAGATAAATCGGTATGAGGTAGCATAAAATGAGCTACAAAGAACATGGCAGAATTTACTTAATCTTTGGGTATAGAAAGTTGTATTCTATCATCTATTTGGGATTCTCTGACAGTCATTTCATGGGTAAGAAGCGTTCTTCGGACATACAAACTGTTTCAGATTTTTCCGTCACTATAATCTAGTTCTCTTTACCTTTACTGTAACCTCCTGAAATGAGTATTTCTGGACCTATTGACCTACACACTGTTAATGCTACGTTACGTTTATTTGTTGTAAAGGCATGATTCCCTGCTCTAAGGATATCACTTTGTTACTGCAATAGATGTATGAGACTATACATGGGTATGCTTAGATATTAGCACCTGCATGTGATTCCCATTGTAATGGGACTGTGAGAATACATCTGCTTTTTAACAGTCAACTTTTGCAAACTGATATTGCAAACATTTATTCTAAGTATAATGAGACAGAGATTTAAATGTTATATATATTTTATTTCCTGAGATACACCCTGCATCTTCTGTCTTATATCAGGAGAAATAATCAGAGTATTGTTTTATCCTTGGTTTAGCCTTCATGCTTCTACATGCCATTATCATTCCCACTTTAAATTTAGTCACAATCCTAATCTTTTAAATCTGTGTTCATAAGTGAGACTTTCTAAAGCTCTAATAAATGTTAAGTCTATTTATCGTCCACCTATATCCTCGATATATTTTGGGAAAAAGTGAGCAAAAGTCAGGCTAAAATTCAGGCTGGGCACTAATTGTAATCTGTGTGTTCTGATACAATGGTATTACTGTATATTTAGTATTGTCTCTTACTAGATTTCTAGAGCATCAGATCATTGTGTTGGTCCCTTTTAATTATTTATTTTGTTTAACTGTTGCTGCTTTGTGAACCAAGTCAATCTGAGGATTTATCTTGGTGAGGCTATCAGGTTAACCTACATTTCTCCTTAAATCTGAATTTACAGATTTTTATTCTTTATTTAAGTTAGCAGATTGTTTGCTATTTAATCCATTTTAAAATGATTAAGACATCTGTACTGAATTTCAATGCAAAATAAGCTTGTGAGTATGGTCATCTGCTTGTTGTGCCTAGAATGCTTCTCAGGTCAAAACTGACTCCTACTAACCAGCACTTTATATATATGTATATATATACTCCCTGTATATATATATATATAGTATGTATATATGTATATACATACTCCCTGCATCAGACCCATCACTCATCCCAAATA